>JRZD01019970.1:0-51181 GCA_000826945.1 Eimeria nieschulzi
CCACCGATTGGATTTCCGCCGCATCCACCTTCAAACTGAATAAGGGAGTCAGCGCATCATCATTATCAGCCTTGCTGCCTCGCAGCCACTCTGCTGACGAAGCCACCTCAGAGATCAGCAGAGAAGATTCCTTCTGTCTTCGGAAAGACAGAACATCCGACGGTTTCCTACTGCCCGGCAAGCCCCATTTGATAGAGAGGGGAACGCTCGGCAGCAGAGGCCTGCTGGCAGCAAAGAGGAATGTCGGCCTCCAACGGAAACATCCGCTTGTGCTGGGAGGTGACTGCCGAGTTCCCACATGACGCGTGGAAAACGCACCCGACGATCCGCGATATCGCAAGAGCCGTCCGAAAGTTTTTGAATCCGAGGAAGCTCCTTGACAGCACAAAAAAGAACGTCTTCTATGGATGACAAAAGAAAGTTGTTTATGTGTGGTAATGATGCATGGGAGTGAACGTGCCGTGCGAAGAAGAATAATAACCGCTGGTAGTTCGGGGCATAACGAGGCGTTGGGCGGGTGCAGCAGAAACTGGAGTGTACGTGGTGGTGAAAGTGGGGGCCGGTTGAGCGGCCACGTAGTAGCTGACAGGCTCGACATCCACTGTGGTTCTATCTTGGCAGCAACTGCGCATGATTGCCTTGCTCGAAATATCCAGTAAAAGCACAATACCTTGAACACCGGCAACAGCCACCGTAGCCGCGGCGCCGAGCAGAAGGCCCAGCAACTCCCCACAGGCCGCTGCCACCTTCTCCTCTTTGGTCCCGGGCACCCCGCTGTCACCATCGCCGTGGCTGTCATGCGGGTTTTCTACAGAATCCATTTTGGGGGCTTAAGCAATAGCAAAAGGGGCCTGGCCCTAACTGACAGAAACAAGAGACAGCAAGAGGGACGGAGAGACTGAGCACGCAAGGAGGAAAGACCCTCCTTATGCTTTGACCACTAAAATAACGGCAGAGAACTGCTGATGTGGTGAGGGCTCCTCAAGCCTTCCAGCGAGTGTCCTACTGGGGCCCGCAAGGGCTGGCGGCGTCAGGTCCTTCCGATGCAAAAGGGGAAGGCACTTCTCTAAATACAGAAGTGCAGTTGTGATTTAATGAAATAATATGCACCTTCCAAGCAAGATTATGCAGTTCCCAGCTTCTTTCCACTGTCAGCAGGGTGAGTTACTGCTACTCGGAGACAGTTCGGGTTTGAAAAGAGCTCTGAGAGTTTTGGTTGAAGCTGAACATGCAATTTAATTGACGCTGTAAAGGTGTGAATCCTAAACAAAAGCCCCCACAGTTCTTGCTGAAGAGAGGAAGATGCGGCTTCTATAGGGTGAGTACGCATGGGCAAGCTAGGGACCTCTTGAGCCACTTGCACAAGCAAGCGACGCAGGCAAGTCAATTGAAGTGAATCCAGAAAAGAATTTCAGCAAATAAAGCAGCAGCTAAACTTCATATTTACTTCAAAATTATCTTTAGTGAAGGCAGAAAAAGATCTCGGCGGCTCTTGCCGCCGTCACAACATCCCGACTACTCCTGGCCAGCCAGCGGCTCACCAGCATCCGTCCCTTCGCGTTTAACCTTGCGAGTTTTTGAGCCTAAAGGAGCAGTTTAAAAAATAAATGATTTGTAACTTAGTTCCTGCTCTCAGCCTGCCATTAATCTTGCGCATTTTCCGAAGTGTTGCCTGCTGAACTGCTCAGGAAACCCAGAGGGCAGTACCTGTTATGTAGCATCTATTTCACATTGTCCTTCAGAGACACCTAAACAACGAGCGACCTCAACAAATTGTAGGCAATTTATTTAAAAGATGTGGTTACGAACCCAGCATTTCGCCAAACCACAGGGGCATAGAGCTGTGGGACTTCGATGGGTTTCGGTTTTATTTCGTGTGGTGCAGCTAATGAGATACTTACACCGCAGTACTGCTCCGCACTCGGCTTTGCTTATACAGTGCACTTATTTTAGTGGAGTGCTGGGCGATAAGGTGTTGTCCAGGCTCGGGTTGGCTAATGCACTCTAATGGCTTATCATTCTACTCTGGGTGTCGTATTATGCATTACAGGCAATGCGGCATCAAATCCTTCTCTCACGAACTCCCCGCCAAGCTCTCTCAGTATCAGAATCTCTCAATAAGACGCTCATTTCCTATAACGAACGGCTTGAAGATCTGAGTGCCTAATGGCCTTCCAGCACTTTCGGCATCAAGTGTGTTTACACCATTTAATGGTTGACTTCTAACAAAAGCTACGCATGTAAACACCAAACGGCAGTAGCCTCAATTCTTCATACATTTTCCACTCCTACCTTCACAACCTTTAATTAGAAAGTTCTACGTTGGGAAATATCAATAAGAATGCTCTTAAAGACCCTTTGATTGCTGTTGGGGGCAATAAGTGCTCCTGACCCCAACCACCCTTCACGGGAGTTGCTGGGGTGTCGCCTCTAACACAATCTGCCTAAGTAAATTATTGAACTTGCAGGTGGTTAGTTCCACTCCGTTAATTAGCTATCATTTGTGCTTAAGCACCATCCCATGCTTTGGCAGTTTATATTAGCACTTTATATTAGTACCGGTTCCCTTACCATTCGTGATTTCGCTCTTCTTGAGTTAATTAAGTTACTAAAGCGGGCAACTAATAGTAATAATTACTAGTAACGAGCATTCTGGATTTTTCGGTGGCCCTAGCCATCATTCCAGTGCTGACGTTACATTCTAGATGCCACACACACTTGGTTGTCGGTCAGCAGATCGATTCCAGACATGCGTTAAGTGAAACAGCTTTTCAATCCTTCACCAGCTTAAGCGTAATTTCGTTCAATTTCCAAACTCCTCAGCGTGTACCAAACCGTTGCCTGCAACAGCCGAAGGCTGGCGGCAAACGGCTAGTTCTTAAAACAGATAGCCCACCACAAAATTTCACCTACAGACTTAGCTCAAAAACACACTCAGAAAGAGAGCAAAGGCTTCAAAAATTTTCGAAACTGCCGTAGGTTGTTCATGTTATATATACCACCTTTTGTGCTTAGAATACAAAAGTGGTAGCTGGCGAGGTAGAGTCGGCGGCCATGTTTATACCCTGAACGTTGTCCCTAGTGGTTTCCCGTAGTGTTTTTTACTTTATAAGGATACTTTCCCCGTGTTCTCAGCAATGTCTTTGCCCCTAGACTATAAATGTTTCATGTAGGGCGTAAGGGTATTACTACTAAGTACCGGATGTGTCAGCAAAACAACGAGAGTGAAAAGGCAAGCAGGATGTGGCACAGACCCTTATGCCTCCAACGAACAGTCAGACGGGTGCATGAACAAGGTTACATGGAACATCGAAAATGAAACCACCCAACAAAAACTCGAATTGAATTGTATCTCTCTCTGTCCCATCAACATACAGCTACCGAGCACTCACCCATTCTTCAGTTGGCAGTCGCTTCAAACTCCTAAATTAAAGGTTTGATGGGCTCTATGCTAACAGTCCACTAGATTCCCGATCTTGAGCCCCGGAAGGACTTTCTCTACAGCTCTGCGGTGCGACGTGAGGTGCCTTCGGTGTAGTTAGGACCGAATAAATAAATTCCCATATTTCCAAGATCTACTTGCCTTAACGTACTTTTCCAGAAGGGGTTCGTTTCCGGGTTCATGCTCAGCGGAATGGTGGAGGATCACCGCCGATTCAGTGCTGGGGAGAGCTGTCTGCACATCTGCCTGTATTATTCCGGTGAACTTCTTTTGGGAAACGCTTCCAAAAATACCAAAGAGCATTTTTTTTCAAGTGAGGGCTTTTAGAAATTAGACGGAATTCAGTTTGTGAAGGCTACTCCTGGTCACGACCTTCACCGCAGCCGACCTGCTGGCTGTGGAAGGACGCCCTCGAGCTCAATATTCCCCATGAGCTCCTATGAAATGGCGAAAATCTGCTTACAAGTAAGCTAACTGGTTTTAGTGTAATTTTTAACCCTACGGTTGTCATGTGTCTTGTGGCCGATCGCCTTGTGGCGGGTCTTGATCACTCGCTATCTTGGCCAAAAGAACAACAACCCCAACTTTGCAATGTCTTTGGAAAAAAAGCTATGGCATCTGGCTAAATCACATAACAACTTCTAGGCGATGAATGATGCAGTCTGCGGAAGACGGGGACCGCAAAGGGGAAATCGGGAACTCAGTTGATACTGAGCATCCGTGCCTTTCAGCACACCGACCCTGAAATCCCTCGTTAGCAAAATGCCCTTTACTCCCGTTTTGCCTCCTCCATGGCAGAACAAGAAGAGTATATGTTTTATTCGGGCACTAGAAGAAGGTGGAAAGGATGCAGACGCACTACCATCAAGAAAACAAGGTATTGTCCCCTGGAATTGGTATGCCCAAAAAGGCACTTCGTCGACAAGTGTTTCTCGTATCATCCTGAATAAAAAAGAAAGCCGAATAGGTGATTTTGTAGGGCGAGTCGCTTCATATACCAACTCTTCGTGGATGCTCCTGGCTCTTTTGATTTATTTGGTGCACAGCTGCAATGCAGCCGATTTGCCATCTTTCGAACCGAAACTTGAGGAAGTTGCGCTAAAGACAATTGCAAAGGAACTTGCAACGGGGAATGATGGAGAAGCTCTGAGCTGTCCAGCTTCTCCAATTACTACCCCGGTTTCTCTTAGGATGGTTTGGTACATTGCTATTTTCTACGCCTTCGTCTTGGTCTTGCTTCTCGTGTGGCTCTTGTGGAGAAGAGCTAAGCGGGCATTTTATGTGAAAAGGCAAGCCAGGATGGCAGCTCTGTCACTGAGTGGTTCTCATCCAAGCTGCCCAACGAACTCTAATGACATCAGCACATGGGAAAGCAGCTCTGAGAGTTCCTTCAAGGTTCCGCCACGTGACAGAAGCTACGTATGTGTCAGCCCAATTTTGGAGCATGGAGGGATGTTCTTGCAGCAACATGGCTATCGACAGTCCTTTATGGGATGCTTGGTATGCAGCTTAGTTGTCGCTTCAATTGCCATTTCCGTTATTTTACCTTTTCTTGCTGGTTTTGCCGCTAACTCTGTCACTCCTTCTGAAAAGCTCACAAAGTTTGTCCCACTTTTTCTGTACAAGGATATCCATGGGTTAACTTTGGGAGGAAAAGCTCTATTGGATCAGAAGACCGTAGCATCTAGCCCCCAGTGCATTAAGCTCAGAATCTACATCTTTGCTGTATGCTTCGTGTGGTGCTTGGCTTGGATGTTAGTTGTTCATGTTTGGAGGGAGAGGGTCAAATCGCTGTTGTTGGTACCTGCTTGTCTTGCGAAGAGTACACACCTGCAGATGGACCGGAAGCTGCAAAAGATATTATTACTACCGAATAAGCACAGCAGAAACACGACACAAAGTCCAACAAACGGTCGATTGTGGGGTGGCGTGGACTTCTTAACAGAACGAAGAGATCTCGGCGAACCTCCAGTAATATCAACGTTAGTAAAAATTTCGAGCTTCTCTCATGCCTCCGGCCGCTTTGTGGAAAGTTCACAAATTCGTCTGGTGTACGAAGAAGCCAAAGGCTATTTTGTACCCACGGCAGTGGTTCATGAACAAATGGCACGAGCGGCCGCCTTCAGCGTTTCTGATGCTGTGGAGGAGACCCAACTGGGCGGCTTGAGTGCAGAGCCCACCAGAACAGCTTTCCTGGAAACTCTGTGCAGTAAAATGGTGCCACCGGAAGAAGTGGCTCACCGTCAATACGCTGATGGAGAGCTGTGGCTTGGTTGGAGCATTCGTCCGGTCTATACGCTGCTGGTGGATTCATTCTTGCAAGATGAATTTTACTTAGTGACTCTCACGGCGCTATGGTACCAAGCATTTTCACTGAATAACCTGCAAGCCATCATCCTGGTCCTCCTTCCCGTATTTGAATTGATGTATGGGGTTTACTCCTTAAGCAAAGGCGAGCAGCAACTCGTAGGCATCATGCAGCGAGAACTCGCCGAGCTTGATCGGCACAAAATGCTATGCATGCGGCTCATGAGTGAAGTCCATGACTCTCCAGAATCCACGAAACACAAAGACGGAAGAAAATGTTGTAGCATCGTCCTCAAGCGCACAAGAGCTAGTGAGATCGTTCCGGGGGATATCGTGCTTTTACAGCCTGGTGATGAGGTTCCATGTGACTTATTACTAGTGCATGGATCGGTGTCTCTGAATGAATCCCACCTTACTGGAGAAACGGAGCCAGTTGTAAAAACTCCTATAAAACCGCCATCCCGTATGGTATCTGCGGAGAGGTGCGATTCGGATTTGGATCCAGCAAGGGTAGTGGAGGATGAGGTGTTAGATCCTTCTAGTGTTTCAGGAAATGTCGGCCGCATATACGCTGGCTCCAAGATTGTCCACACAAGCTGTCGGAGCGACATTTACTCGGCAATGTTTAATGACAATTCGGAATTGCCAGATGGGCCTACAAGCGAATTAGAAGGTATCGATGACCCAGTAGCATTCCTATTGGAAGACAACTGCTGTTGGGGGATAGCCGTCCGAACTCACGGTGAAACTGTGCGCGGCCAGCTTCTGCGTCAACTGCACCTGCCGAAGATGATCCGATTCAAGTACCATGCTCAGTTCCCCTATGTTCTTCTGCTTGTGACGCTTTTCGCGCTTGTCTTGGTTGCCATTCAAACATTTTTCACACGTAACCATGTAGACACATTCAGGTTCGGCGTCGAAAAGATACTTCGAATGCTTCCGCTCTATCTTCCTGCCTTATGGGGTATCTGCGCAAGTCTCAATGCGAAACGACTAGCGAAGGGGCTCTCCGGCACCGTTTCCCATTCCAAAACATATCGAACCAGAGCTGTGCTGCCTGGGCTGCTGCCTGTAGCAGCAAAGATCCGCGTAGTTTGTTTCGATAAGACAGGAACTCTGACACAGAGTGCCCTATCGTTGCTTGGAGTTCATGAGGTGGAAAACGGTTCCTTCGGAAGCCTGGTTGGGTACAACGCGGAAGACGAAGAGGGCTCGGCTGATAGTATTAAGGTCGATTCCAGTGGTAATAACAGCCTGCCAGTGACTCAGGCAACGCAGTCGCTGGAAGGAGCTCTCAGTCCAGCAATGAGGCAATGCCTTGCATGCTGTCATTCGCTCCATTTAACAGCGCATGGGATGGCAACATGGACAAGAAAACAGCAAGCGGCGTATGGAGACACACACGTTTTTCAACCGGAGGAACTGCGCAACATATCCGAGATGGTGCCAAAATCGTCCATTGCGGACATTAGCGGAGTGGATTTCGAGAAGCAAGCACTCATGTGCAGTGGATTCAGCCTGGTAGAGATTGCCTCCGCAAGTCTGGCACAGAAGGCAACGCCACAGTTGACCAGGGTTTCCACGCTCTGGGCGGCAGAATTGCAGCGGCTAAAGAAGACCCGGCAGTTTCTTCTACCGCGAACAACATCTGAGGTTCCAGAGCAGCAGCCCATGCTCGAGATTGTACGATCCTATTGCTTTGATCAACGTATGGGAATGATGAGCGTTATTGTGCGTGAGTGCCAACACACCGGAGGCTGTCAAGGCCAGAAGGGATACGTATTTTGCAAAGGCAAATACGATGAAATTGTAAAAGCATGTCATGGTCATTCAATACCGCCTGATTTCGCAAAGTTCGACCGCAAATATGCCAAGGATGGCATCTACGTGGTCGCGGCAGCTTACAGAGAGTTAACACCCAGCGAGCTGCAAATTTTAGACACTCAAAATGGCAAAATCCCTCGTGCTGAGGTGGAGAAAAACCTTACGTGTTTGGGACTAGTTCTGTTTCGGAACGAACTGCGCACTGACGCAAAGGAAGCTGTAGAACAGCTTTCACAGGGAGGAATCCGGTGCGTTATGGTGACGGGCGACAATCCTTACACTGCAATTGCGGTAGCTCGGCGAACCCGTTTGATTTGTCCCCACGCCAGATATCAAGAGTATGGAGAGCGCGAACAATCTTTACCAATCGAGCCAGCTGCCGTTTTTAAGCATCCCACAACTGTGCTCCTGGGGAGTGCAGTTCTAGGACTGCATGAGCCCCCCCTTGCTGGGAGCATACAAGCGCAGAGTGTCAAATGGACAGACGTCAGTACTGGGGAGGAAATAGAACCGTGGAGAGTGTATTACACCGACGAGTTCAAGGAACTCGTAGTTACCATGGCGGCTGCAAAGGCTCTCATGAGAGAACCCGACACCCAGCTGATACCCCTGGAGGAGGCGGAAGAGGACACTGAGGATCCTTGGAGGCATAAATCAAAGCGAAAAGCCCTTCGGGAGCATCAGGAAAGAATAGCTCTGTTGCCTCAAAAGATTAACTGGCAGAGCGAGACTACCTCACTATTCGATAGGATTTTTTTTCGCATTCGGATTTTTGCCCGCATGTCACCTATGGGAAAAAAGCTTGTCATCCTGCACTTTCAAAGGCGCGGGTTGACGACTTGCATGGTGGGAGACGGGAGCAACGACTCGTTAGCCATTCGGCAAGCGGACGTTGGGGTTGAAATGGGACAGGTGCAACCGGTTCCCTTTTCCGCACCTTTTGCGATATTTCACAGTTCCAGTGAACAGCAGCCTCTGGACTCCATACAGCGCACAGCTGGCAAAGACGGCGTCCGAGGCGTAGTGGATATCGTCCAGGTGGGCCGTTGCAGCTTAAGCACGGCCATGGCAATCTACAAGTTTCATATCTCATACGGGCTCCTGGCTGCTACATCTAGCCTGCTAGTAGTGATCGCGCAGTTTGCAGGCATGAATAATATTGCAGGGGCGTTTTTAGACATCATCGTCCTCCTCTGCCTTTCAGGGGCAATGCTCTTCTCCTTGCCTGTAAGCGGCCCTTTGGCGAGCAGGTCGCCGTCGACTTCCCCATTTGGGGCAGCCACGGTCCTGGCGGTCTTGTCGCTGGTGTGCGGAGATCTTTTAGCCTTGGCTTTGCTCCTCTACCTGTTTTACGGCCCTGGAGAATTCCCGCCTCCCTGCTACTGGGTGGTGTCCCAGCTGCAGAGGAAGTTGGAGAACGGAAAAGAGAAAGTGGAAGAGATGCTTCGCGACAAGATCCTGAAAAAAGAGCAAGTTCTGAATGAAAAAGAAAACGAGCTTAAAGAGGAAGAGAAACGCGTGGAAGCCATTAAAGATGTTCTGGCTGAGAAGGCGAAACTGCTAAAGCAAGAAAAGAAAGTCCTTGAGAGCAGAAATACAGCCCTTGAAACTACGGGGCCTCCACCAGAGTACAGAGATCCTCTGCACTCTGTCATAGGTCGCCCACTTGAAATCGAGCCGCTTATGCACCCGCACGGTTTCTACTTGCAAACGCACATTACCGAAAGAGGGATGCCCTTGGCTCGGTTCCAGATCCAACTTGCGGAACGGAGGACAGGTGCTGGAAAACCCCAGTCCCACCCTCTGTCAGGGCAACGTTCGTCGTTTCACGATTCCTTCACTGTTGCCGCGGAAGCTGACCCCTTCAGGCCCACAGCAACTCCTAGGCAGTACCCAAATGCTGGCAACACCACTTTGGCACCACCTTCATTGTTGGAAGTTCGCTCCAGCGCATCCACCTCGCAAAGCGAAATTTATTCTTCAGAAGTCTGCAGCGCCGACGGTCACGCCGAAGCGGCTTTGATATTCGTGTGGCTCGGGATTTGTAGCTTGCATGCAGCGGTGCTGTTCATCAGCGGTAACGTGTTTCGAAGACCCGCATGGAAGAATCGGGTGCTGCTGCCTTTATCCGTGTTACTCATCGCATTTTTTGTTTCAATCGTGCTTGTTCCCCCTGGCCCGATGACTTGTGTTTTCAACGTAAACTGCACGGCTGACGCCGCGAAAACCCTCCGCAGCCACGTAATGTATCCTATTGTCCAGTTCATGGCTGGTGACTCTGCCGCCAGCATTTTGCATGATGCGACTGTGGGTGCTCCTACCCTCGAGGTAGTTGCAGGCAAGGCAGCAGCGGAGCTTCACAGGATGAACAACGTGGAAAGAACGGCCTTAAGCCCCAATCTTCCCCCTTCTCACATAGAAAATGCTGCAAAATACATTAAACATACGGAACAATCCGTCAGGCACCTGTGGACAGATGAGGAGGCCATGACGCTGGCCACATGGTTCAGCCACGCACTCTTGTACGTTCTGGTCATGATGTGTACTGTTAATACACTCATCCAATTTGTGTGTCTAAACAGAGCTGCCCTTGCAGAATGGTGGAGGAAGCGCCTTTCCTGGCGGCATCGGGGCGAGTCGATACCCCTGTAGGCGCCGATTCATTTCTTTCCTGATACCCGCAGGGCGTGTACATTCGCATATAAATGAACTATCGTATACCATGAGCCTCAGCACTGGAATTGCCATCTGTATTTTAGCTATCAGTATGGGCGTGCATATGACAAGCTTAATGATGCGCTTTATCTTTTTCTAGACATTAAGTTCTGCTGCCAAGCGATTACTAGGCCGTGCGCACCGACTGCCGCACTGCCGAGCGGTGGGAAAAGATTACTACCGTCGGCGCTGCCTGAAGCTCTTTTATAGGCACGCTGGAAGTCACGCTTTTTATATGAACGCTTGAAATCCCCTCCAAGCGCGCCCCAGAATATTGGAGTCTGTTGCCAGCTCGATAAGGCAGTGAGCCTGTTCTGAAGCGCTCATATACCTATTTTTGTAGCCCGGCGGCTCCGAGGGGCTTCCCGACGCAGGGCGGTCTAAGAGAGACAAGCGGGTTCTTGGCGGATTAGTCCCCACTACCATTGTGTGCAATACAGAAGTTGGCAAGGCCGTGGCAGATGCCATATATGGCTGAAATACACGCACACAGCAGGCCAAGGCAGTGACGTCTGTGCCGGCTAGCACTGAATAGGCAAATGGACAACAGAACGCATAACCAAAAGGCTCTAATAATTGGCGCGCAAACACTCACGACCTGGAAACTTTTCCACGGGCTGCACATTTACCCCTCCAAAGGTTACAAGCACCGATGCATTGTAGCTAAAGTAACTTACTTCGCAGTGAGATTGCAACAAGTCGAGGAGTATGAGCGACGGATGCTCTCCTCGCAGTTTTCTGTTAACAACAACAATGCTACGCCGTGCGACCGCCTCGTCCTAATCCACTGCTTGTTGGCTTTCACGGTGCGTGGAGCGTGAGAGAAATGGGAGTAACAAGATGGCCTCCCTGTGAGAGCCAGGGATTGCTTCAAACGCAAAAATTCCCCTGTGTTTTGAAGGTGTGGGTGCTTTGTTATCCGCAGCGCTTCCCATCTGCTGCGTTGCCTGACAGAAGAGATCAACGCGCTGCGCTACTTCTTGAAGCCACCATGTTCCAGCGTTCCGTCCAGCAGCCTTCACAGAAATAATAGATATAATGGCAATCCTCGCCCATTGCCGGCAAGCCAACTGCCTCCAAGTTGTTACTGCACTGAATTCGCACGGCAGTATTGCTGTCTTTGCTGCATTTAGAAGCGTAGTTCTTAAACGACTGCAAATAAAAGCTAAATGTTTCGTGTATGAGCATGACTCTCTTGCCTCTCTGTATGCCGCAAAAGGCTCTTTGATGAACATCTCCACTATGGCCTCGACCACCAGCCGATGGCTCCGGATGAAGTCAAGCGCTTCTCCAAAGCAGCTTTCGAAAAGCCCGAGGGTTCCTGCAGCCCATGCATGAGTCGGTGCTGCACCGGAGAAAGCGTAGGGTGGCAGGTGGCTTCCCTCTGTGATATTGTCTTTGCTGTTGGAATGATGAAAGAGCGGCGAATGCAGGAGCACGTAATCACGCGCCCCTGGACGGCCGGTGACGTGCAGTAAACATGGAGAAAGGCGGAATGGTGCAATCTCTGGGACAGGTAACGCTTGGGCGGAGATGTCAAATGCATAGCCAATGTCAATATTAATGCACTGCAAGAACACCGCAAGAGCAAACACAAACGGTTTTATGAGTGAACCCACTGCAACTCAAGAAACCGCAATTCCGCGAATTCGCCAAAATAACCAATCAGCAGCCTCCTTGTTCCCTGGCGACAGGAGCAACAATAGCCCCCAAATCCCACCAGGTCGCTTAACACGACGTCAGCCAAACCACCAATCGAAATGGGACTGCAGCCCTTCATCCCCCAAGTGCAAACCCAAACCCCATTCCCGTCCCCACCTCTCCGGTTTTCAAGTCGAGGAGCAAGTTTCCCAAGTGCCGGTCGCCTATTCCTAAACAGTAGCAAACCGCTGCGCTTGTGGCTAATGAAGCGCCAAATCGTTTTCTGAAGGCCATCAGCTCTTCAGATGTATTGGCGATGGCCGCCATGCACTGGGTGATAGCTTTCGCAGGAGGCAATGGGGGAGCTGACAAATGGCTGCAGTTGAGGCAGTCGCAGTAGCTCCTGCTGCTGGCTCCCAGCTTGGCAGACTCTGCAACTGCAGGGGATGTGCGCGTAATGGCGAGCTCGACGCAGTCCTTGAAAACCTCTTCCACAGAGGCAGCTGAAAGCTCAAATATCTTCGACCATACATCAGCCATTGTTACGGAGCTTTTTTTCGACGTAGCTCTTGCTGTAGCTGCAGCGACCATATCGTTAAGAAAAGCTGCGTAGTGCATGCAGGCCGGAGAGGCAGCCAGCGAAGACTTGGTATATGTCTCGCAGACTGCCTTCATGGGGCTGCTGCAAGATATCCACTCAACGATTTCATGAGTCTCTGACATGGGCAAAACACCGTAAGAACGCAGCCGCAAACCTTTGTCCCCAGTGGCGAACCTTGTGTGGCCCTGCGACATGCACAACAAGCAAACGGAGACAGCCATAGACGCATGGATATTAGATTAATAGGCATAAAAGCGCAACAGAAAAGCGTTCCAGCCATGCACAGTTGTATATGAAAATACGTGAACGCTTGTGCAAATGAGTATTGATATGGATATAATGATACTCTCTTCAAAAGTCTGCATATAAGCATAGGGAAGTATGAGTTCACAAGCTCGGCGAGGAGCTGAACAAGCGTTTGAACCCGCTGGTCAAGGCACAAGTCTTCTCCTTTGGCGAGGAACGAATAGCAATAGCCGTCGCTAGCGCATAAAGAAAGGCAGAGAGCTGCCTGCTTCGACGGCAACGCAACAACCTGCAGAACAGAGACACAGTCGTGACTGAGGCCAGCTGAGCGGCTAACGCCCGTCGTAGTGCTTGTGCTGTATAAGCACGACGCCAAAAGCTGGGGCGACGTTGCAAGGTATGCCAAATTTAGCGGTGCGCGCAAGTGCTCAGAGTGGACGCGCAGCATGCCTCACGCGCTCGCAAATGGAAATGACCTCGGGCGACTCCATAGACTCGGAAACAATCGGGCAGAAAGGCACCGAAAGCTGGCAAGTCATGTGGCCAGTAGCCTTTTCGTCCATGCCAGCGATTGTGGAAAACCATTCTGATGAGAAGCTAAAGGCAAACGCGAGGGTGTCACACCATACTAACCCTCGTTTATCGATGCCTCCTGCTATGTGCAGTGGAACACATTGTACCTGCTTCAAAGCAAAACCCTTAAGAACAGGTGAAGTTCTTGAAGCTGTTGATGCAAAGAGGGAAATGAGGCGGCAGGGCCAGTTGTTCGACTTCCTTTGCCAACCAGGGAGAGGCGTCCGACAAGCGTAATACGCCGCGCCGCCCATGGCTGCCATCAGCCGCTTGAAGAGCAGTTTCGTCAGCCAGCAGCCTTAATAAAGGCAGTGCCTTACTTAATGGCAATTCCACCACAGCATCAGCAATCCTTTTGGAAAACAAGAGAGTCTCAGGTGACGCAAAGGCAAGTATTTTCCAGTCACTTCCTCCGCAGTGCTCCGAAAAAAAGCTGCATGTCACTTGAGAAAAACACAGAGGAGCCTAAGAAGAAATCACCTGTTTGTCGCGTGCAAAGGTAGCACTCCTGCACTGTTGTCAAAATCTATGACTTGTAGTTGAGTACTCTTTGTATTCTTGCACCAAAGCTCTCCGTGCGCGAGTCGAGGACTTTTCCCAACACTGCGTGGTGGTCGTCTATCATAGCCGCTTCGCACGCATCCATCCATATTGCCCGCCACCTCTCTGCTGCTGACGCTGGCAGGCGGTGCTCCTGCATAAGAAACCAAATCCACAGAACGGGTTCGGCGCCTTCATAGACGCCATATGCACCGGTACTGTGCGCTGAGCACAAGGCTTCGTCACCTACGTATTGCGGATGGGTGCAAAGGTCAGGCCCTAGTGCTTTTTCCAAAACCTCCACCAGCAGCTGCAGCACCTTCTGGTGCAGCCGCCGCTCAGGTGGCTGTAGCAGTTCGCAGGCTGCAGTAAAGTGAGCAACATGCGAAGCTCGCCGCAAAGCCTCCCTTCAAAGAGAATCCAGCAGTTTGAGGGACGGAGGCATTGCTGCACAGTTTTTTGCTGAAGAGATTGTCTGTCCTCGTAGATTCGGGCCTCTTGAATAACTCTGGGGGTCTAAAACGCGTGTGAGCGAAGTGCCGCAGACGTTGCAGTCTGCAACGCAGAAAGCAAGGCTCTATGAATGATGCAGGCTGAGAGGTTAACTGCAGCAGGCAGACAAAAGGGAAGCAATGAGACAGCCGGAACAGACTTGAAGCGGATATGCAAAGCCGGACTGGCGCTTGTTCTATGCTTCTGCACTTGCCTCTAGAGCGTAGAACGAACCATGAGGATCCCTTGCAATGACCGCATGTAAACTCGGGAGGAGAGCTTTAGTCAAATAGCCGCTCAAATCTGCAGAAATGAAACTTAAGAGCTGCGGGAAGTACGTGCATAGTACCACTACAGGAACCCTCGCCACCAATCGTGTAATGTGGGACTCCAACGACGCTGGAGTTTCTGCCGCTTCCTCGACTCTCTCCAAGTCCACCTCATGCGATTGCCCTTCGTTTGCAATCTCACATGGGCTTAAAAATGTCCTTAAGGACCCGGCGTCCTTTGATTCTTTGATTTTGTCTTGTCTGCTTGAACTCCCGGCTTCGGGGGAGAGCGCCTTGCAGGAGCACGAGGCCTCCGCGCATAGCAACAAAACGGATGGGATCAGCGCTGCTCCCCACCTTCCATATTTGCTGTTGAAACCACCAGACGCCACTAATTCAACGACGATATTGCAGAATAGCCGTGACACTGCAAAGTGTCTTCCTTCTAAACCTCTTTCAGCTGGTAGCATACCACCCCCTCGCTGCGCTGTTTGCCCATCTCGCCAGCCTCTTGAAGGGCCGAAAGAATTTCTTTCGCAAGTTCGGCGCATCTCCACAAACACTTCAACCGCCCTCTTAGATTGCTAATTGGGCTATCAGCGCCTTGCAATGCTGATGCAGTAGCTGGCCATTCCGTGTAAGAGCTAGGGGAAGTCGTTGTACAGTCCTGCACCAAACAAAGGGACTTCAGCGCCTCCCTTGCGGCTGTTTCTAGCTCCTCTGAATTGCCAACTGAGACAGCGGACGAAGCCCGCTGCAGCTCATGTAGCACGGCGCAGTGACATGAAAGCTGTAATGCAGTGAGAACGCTTTCCCCACCATCTCCGTCATCCTGAAAATCAAATCGATTTCCGGAGAGACCTAAATTCCTTTGATGCGTTTTCTGCTGCACGAGGCGAGGCAGCTGCTGTGCCTTTGCCACTGCGTTACTGCTGGCACTGGTGCGCAAGCTTATCTCTCGCAGTTTGAGCTTAATGACGGTACTGAAGAGCGTGACGTCCCGTATATGCAGCGATTGCTCCTGCTGCAGCTGCTGCTGGCGCTGCAGCGTATCTTGCACCAGTGCGGCTGCGGCGCGTAAGCCACCTGATCCTCGAACGAGCTGATGCGCTGCTAAAGAGGTGACTCGGCGGCGAAGTTTCCAAGGGAGCAGAAGCTGCTGGCGTTCAGGTGTCGGTGTGTCAACGTCTTGAAGTGTTATAGTACTTCCTAGCCTTATCGTTGTTTCCTGCTGCTGCTCCATCTGCCCAAGAAAAAACGAGACAGAGAGCAAGGCGTCAAGACAGTCCGAGACTGGGGCCTCCTGAAGACGCTTCCCTAAAGAAATCTCGCTCTTTCTTGTGGCTACCTCTCTACTCCAGGCAACGTTCAAGGTTCCTTTAATTTCTTTTGCTAAAAAACCTTCTAACGATGCACCTGTACTGTCGTCAGCTGCCAGTCTTCTTTTGTCTTCTTGAATTGCAGAGATGCCCTGTTCAATTAGCAAGGAGGTTGAAAGCCGTGTTAATGAAGCGTCCAAAAGTGAGGAAGGAACTGTGGTAACGCCGCCGACGACAAGATCTCGCAGCGCTGACGCCGCCTCTGCTACAAGCAACGATGCCTCTGTTAGCGTCCCTTTGGTTGCCGCATGCAGTGACAGCAGTAGACAGATAGTCACTATTAGCGGCGAAGACAAGCAAGATGCGAAGCTTTCTACGGATGTTCTTTCGCCATAATCAGCGCCCAAACGCTAGATGGGGCTCAACAACCTGCAGGATGCAGAAGACCACAAAGAGTCGCACAACCGCTAAATAGCCTTCAGAAGGCTCCATGACTCAGGCCACTGAAGCTGTCCTTGTCTCTCCGCTGCCCCCTAGCATCTGGAAAAAAAGCACTTTACTTTTAGTCTTGTTACCTCATGAGTCTTTCCAATAAGGTCTCAGCCGCACAGTCCTTTCCGTGGAAGGAAACAGACAGAGCAGCTCTAACGATGCACCCATCACCCAGTTCAATGCGCGCTTTTAAGTCTGCCCATGTGCTGTGTATACCATCGCCGCCTCCCCAATGCCGCTAGTTGCTTGACAAGCATCATGGAGTGAAGGCGCGTACCATTTCATGAGGGGTTTCCACCTACAAGACGAAATATGTGAAGGTGGCAGCAGCGACAGACAGCAGTTGAGGTTATATTGATGGTCCCCTCAAGCATTTTATTCTCCCAAAAATGCTGTTGGTTTGGAATTAAATTCAGTTTCCTGCATATGCAAGAAGCGAAAGCTTTTGTTTTTAAATTTAGTAGCTAAACTTGAAGTAGTTGACATACTGCATCATTCTCTGAAGCGACTGAAGGTGGGCATCTCTGAGGGGCCGCCTAGCCAGACTCTCCTCTGTAGTTTTCTCGTGATGTTCTTGGGTACAGCCTATCAGTTCGTTTTCCCCTAAATTGCCGACTCCAAGTTGTAGTGCCTCTGCTGTCTGTTGCCGCAGCGCAGCGTTGTCCTTATCCCACCAAAATTGTAGGAGGCAGCTTGTTGTTAGCTTTTTAAAACAGTTGTGGAGCTCCATGAGTTGCAATGCACTCCTCTGCGACTCATACTGCCCCAGGTCCCTATAGAGCAGATAGAGTGCACTGAGAAAAGGCCGGAGGCCTTCCGCCGTTGCGCGGACTGCCTGCTCCGAAGAAGGCAGGGGTAGCCCTGTTCCAGCTGGATACAAAAGCAGCTGCTGTTGCCTCCATGTCATCTCCTCCAATAGCGGTAGGGCAACCTCTAAAGTTTCGGTCGACCTAGCTAGCTCATACAGCTGCATAGGAAAACACACTATCACGCGTCTTGGCGGAATCTTTCTCAGAAGGATAGCCTGCAACGTGAGGCGTTGAGAAGAAAGGCCCCTAAAGATCTATCTCCAGACCAGATGCCGCTTTTTGTGCCGTCTTCGCAGCACGTCTCCAGCGCATGCTGGCTACCAACCACCAGTCCTAGCAGGTCTGTTTTGTAAATATTACACTGAGGCAAATTGCCCTGGCGAGGGTCTCCCTCCTCCAAAGCCGGAGAGTGGGCAGCGACAACGAGAAGGAGGAACTCCGCAGCGAGCCTGGTATTCAATTGGCACGTCTCGCCCACAAGCTGTAATGCTTCTTCAGGTGATACTACAAATCGCATAGCATCTCCTGGAGCATAATGGCTACGCACCAAAAACACTGTATCTTCCTTTCCTGACAGGGCGTTCTGATGCTTATGTAGCAACGCAAGCATCCTCCTGTTGCGTCGCTCCTGCAGCGCGACAGCTGTAGAGCGTCTCATAGGGCGTCTTGCAGCGCCGTAGGCCAGGCCTGTGGTGTCACCTGCAAAACCGTGTTCATGCTCATCGCCGTGCCACTGAAGCGATGACAGCAACGAATCCATTTCATCGTTGCTTGAAGAGTCAGAAGCAGCAGATTCTGCCGGTCCGAACCGCCCAGCTGTAGAATCACCCCAAAGAACACGCTGGTTGCCAAGATGATTCCCGCTCGACGAGGCGGGGACAGAAGCTGTAGCCGCTGTATTGAGCTGCTGTGACACGCCTTCCGAAATCCCGCCCCACTGCTGAAACAATGGAAGCGTGGATTCAGTCTCACGCCATTTCGCAGAGGGAAAGGGTTGCACCGTTGCGGACGCATCCAAAGTGGTGCTATTCTGCAGTAGAATGGATGCAAAGGAACGAAACGGTGTGGCCCTTGTGGTATCCGAGGCTTGAGGGGGACGCCGCCGGTTGGAACTGCACTCGCCGCCACTTTTGCTGGTGGCAGATTGCAGCGGTGAGGAGGGGCAGCATGCGGAAGGCAAAGGCCTTGCTGAGACCAGTAGAGAGCAGAAACGAAATGCGTTCTGAGGGCCTTTCAGGCGGTGCAGCGTTGTCTCCAAACCAATAATCTAGTTGTCTTTTCCTCAACTCGCGATGATGCGTAAAGGCACCCAGCATAAACGACAGGGGTGACGGGCTGTCAGCATATTCCTAAAGCATCGCAGTGAATGGCAGCATACAATGATAAAAGAAGAAACAGCATTATTTGCCTTAGTGCATTTGAATACGGTCAGTCAAGATATAAGGTAAAGAGACAGAAATAGGCAATTGTTAGGCACGCCTCCTTTGTGTTGCAGGTGTTAGCCTGCTGAGCTGCCGACCTGCGAGTGACCGCGCAGCCAACCGCAGATTTTAAATAGAACAGCCGCCACCGTTGCATCATCAGGAGGCGTCTTTAGGAAGGTTCCAACGGGCTGGATGGCCCCAAAGAGACGCTCTTTTGTTACCCATTTTTCAAGAAAACTTCTTAGCAAGGAAACGGCTGAGAGGGAAACGTCCAAATTCCGAAGCACGTATGGGGAAACAGTCTACATACAATAAAGCCTAAACGCTAAGCCACACGCGAGCAAGTGCCATTTCTAGGAATATAACGCTAAGACCAACAACGGGCTGTGAAGAATGATGAAGCCCCTATTTGTCTTCAGCTAACCAGGGGAAAACCAGTGGTCTAATCATTGATTAGTCAATGCAGAAGGTACAGAAACACACTGCTCAAAACATCGTTGCAGTTTGGAATGCTAGGGCATCCCGCACTCTTACCGCTGATGGTTTAGTAGGTCCCCCCAAAACAATTCCAGCGCGTCGAGGAGAGAATCTGTTGATTTCCTCTGCCATTTCTGGAGTAGCTCCTGTGCTGCCACCAAGTCCTGTGGAGCTGTTGGCTGCGCCGACTCCGAGGGAAACTGATTAGTTCCACCAGCCGCGGCCATACCAAACGAGATGACGAGAATAGCGCATCCCGGAGCTTTTGCTGCCTCATCTGCTACGTTGCAGCAGCAGATGGTACGGATGGTTTCTAAGAGGGCCACGCTTTTCTTCTTCTCTTTCTTCTGCTCTGAAACAGGGCGCGTCGTGAGGTGTGTGCGCAGCAGCTGTACGTGACTCAAGAGAGAAAGAAACGTTTTTCGAGGGACAGATCCTGGAGCTCCAAGAAATGCCAAAGGCAATGGAGTCGCCAGTGCCGCACTGCTTGCAGCACAGCGGCCATCGTAGTCAAACGAATAAAGCAGCAACTTGGTTCTGTTCTTTTCCTCTTTGTCCCTGCCACTCAATCTGACGATGGTGTCGTCTTCTTCTACTCGCTGCTGCTCCTGTACTCTTACTAAATCTATCTGCCGACGAGGGGCCCGTGAACGGACGGAGACACAACCACAAGGAGTGGGCGGCTTGCCGCTTGCTGCAGCCGTCTCTGCTGCGCTTAGTTGTTGCAGTCGGCGGTGGAGAGCGCTGAGGAAGGCAGTGCCTGTCAACCGCTGATCCTTGCATTCTCTGTCGCTCCTCATTTCCTGTGTTCTGCCACCTAACTTTTCCAGCAACACAGGCTGCATCGGGAAAATGCTCAGCAGGGATCCGCAAGCACCCGCGGCCTGCACAGCCACCGACAGTGTGGGGAAGAGGAAAGCGCAAGATGCTGCAAGCAAAAGATTTTGGTTGCTGCAGTACACACAAACACACAAGAGAAGCAGGATTGAAGGGGAATACACGTCCAGTAAAAAAGGAAGTACCAAACTTGCCATTTGCCACTGCGACTGCTAATGTGAAACGGGATTGTGTATGCCTGCCTCCGTTGAACGCTTATAGTAGCGATGAGGGCACGTGCTTTGTGCAGATACCAGAGAAAACTACTATACGGGCCGCCGCCTAAGTGCAATTAGCTGCGCTGCTTGCGTTCTAGGGCGCAGAGATACCCGACAACGGCGACGCCGCTCAGCCTGAACCGTGCTGTCTCCTCTACACTCCGGAAGCTTTCATAAATAAAGAAAGACAGAAGAGGCAGCTGGAGGAAGGGAATTACCTTGGGAGCTGCAGACACGAGAGAGACGCCACTGCCGCTCTCCCGCATAGACAGTCGGTGGTGGAGATGCTCTAACAATGTTTCCACGAGCAATATACACAACCTGCATGTTTACTGAAAGCAAACACAGCAAAGCCAACAGCTGAGCGCAGGTGTAGTAACTGCAGTTTCACATGCTGGTAAGCACCAGCACCTCCATTTAACCTCTCTTTAGATTACATCCCCCTCAAATTCAGCTAGGCCCTGACCCGCCAGGAAAGTAGCAGCATCGCGAACGAACCCAATGAGGGCCTATATGTATTCACTAACTTGTGCGTGCGGGTATCATGGCACGTTAAAAGGCGAATGAGAGTCTCAGCAAGCGTTGTAAGTCGCGCTGCGGTGAGCGGGTGCAGAGGAGCGAGATTCGAGTCCTTCCTGCTGTCTTCCTTAAAGTCCGTGGCCTCTCCTCCCTGCATCAAAGGGGGCTGAAGCCACTTTATGAGGAGTAGAGCGATATCCCTAAAAACAAATAATCTGCAAGAAAGGACCAGTCAAGCATCCGCAACGTGAGGGCATGCCTGGATGCTTGCTGCTAGAACTGCTTCTGTAACCAAAGGTGCAAGGTGACTGCAGGCCCGACTCCCTCTTCCTGGCAGGGCAACTGTAGCTAATGGTGCTGCTGCTTTCCAGTCTATGCAAGTATTCCTAGTAAGCCAAATGCAGGCAATTTATGCCAGCTCCCCGAAAGGACAAAAATATGTTTTGTGCTGAATATGTTTTCTGGACAGGATCTAGGAACAGCATAGATGCTCGCTTGACTGTCTTCGTACCTCAACCAGTAATGACGCCGTTTTGCTCCCAGCAGCCGCCGATCCGCAACTGAGTTAGCCACAAAATCCACCAAGCCTCTTTCTGCGAGCGGACGGAGCAAGTCGGCCCTCTGCAAAGACAGTCGCAGGACGACCAGCCGAAGAGCCTAGGCTCTATATCCTTCCTCATCGGCTGCTCTCGTTCCTGCTGCCGCAGCGGGTGTACGTCCACTGTAGCTGCAGTGACGCAGCAGAGCTTGTACCAACAGGGGTACGTGTATGAGAAAATTGTAGTGGCCGATAGTCTCCCCGGAATGTTTGCTAACATTGACAGGCGATGCTGATGCCTCCCATTCTGAGCTGAAACGAACAGTCGCGCAGTCCACCACCCGAAGCAGAGGCTTTAGGATTGCCGAGCAGCCCACGGCGTCGTTACATGAAGGCCTCTGCAAGTAAACCAGAAACAAAAGCAGACAGCCAGGAACGACTCTGAGTTTGGTGATTTTCCAAGCTCATGTCAACCTGCCCCCATGTTTTCCATCTCGCAGATGCCGATCAGCTCATGAAATGCGCATTGGTGCTGATTTGCATTTCTGGGTCACTGCCATGCTCAGTTGCTTGTTCGAGGTTTGGCACTATGGATATGGCTGCATTCTTACAGTGGACGCCTTTTCTGCTATATCCTCCTGGCCTGAGAGCAGAGCCTCCACGCGCTCCTGTGGGCTTCCAGCTGCCTTTTCGCCAATGCCGAAGCTGTCGTGTTGAGCTGCCGCTGCTGCGAAGATTTTCTTCCACTCTGTTGCAGCAAAGCCCGACGATATTGCGGGAGCCAAGGAGAGGCTGTGAAGCCAGCGGCTTGCAATACTTGCAGGCTGAAGGCTCTGGGAAAAAGTATTCGCGTGTTGCATTTGGGGATCCCTAAGTAGTTGACGGGCAAGTGCCTGCCCAGCTCGTGTTTGAGCCATTGACTGGGAGACATGCAGAAACAAACTTTTGTGGTCCCTTACCCCAGGTCTGAAGGCTTGTGAGAAACCCTGCTGGCTTCCCCCAATGAGCGACGCTGGAACGGCTAGAGAGGGGAACGTTCCCCCTGCTGTTTGTCTAGGCCTCGTTGAGACCCTCGTTTGCCAATTTGGTGCCTCCAGTCGCTACTAAAGGTGGCCGATAAAGCGACGGGAGCAGTAATGGTGTTTTCATGTTGCTGCGTCTGAATAGCTGAGGAAGCGGAAAACGGTAATGCATTGTCTCCTTGTTGCCGCATGTGCTGTGCAAAAGACAGCAACTTGTCGTCTACCAGGGAAGGCAAGCGCGCTGAGTCACTAACCAACAAAGACACATAAAGTGATGCGTTGCTCTGCGTGCTGCAGATCGCAGCAGTCAAGCAGCCGTATGACTACACCCTTCCCTTCCACAGCCAGACTCGCAGAGACTCCGATAACGCATTTAATTCCCCCCAATCTCTTCTTCTTTCTCCTGCTTGTGCTCCGACTGTTGATCACGATAATGAATGAGCGAATGAAAACATGCTGCTTCAAAGATGCGCATTACAGACGACAGGGCAGCTATGAGTTGCCGTGTCACCAAAGTCCCGGGCGGTGGCACTGGGCTAACCGGGGGAGTAGCAAAAGCAGCAGCTGCTACTGCAGCAGCTGCTGCTGCAGCAGCTGCTGCTGCAGCAGCTTGCTTCCCATGTTGTTCCTGCAGTAAAAGAGGAGCAACTGACGCTTTAAATACCGCAAGGGGCGTCACGGAAGAGAACCTCAAGGAACCCGCATGCGGATGCGAACACCTGCAGCTGTCGAACAGCCGTAGCGACGACCAGTTGCTTTCCCGGGATATCTGCTCTTGGCAACCGGATGACAGAAATCACAGTCTCCCACTGTGGAGACAACAAGAGCAATAGGCGCCCCCAAAGGAGACTCCATACCTTACAGAAAAAGGTGCTGCGGCTTTCTGTTGCCCTAGTACTTCTAGAGTGAAGAGAAGTGGCAGAGCCAATAACTCTACAAAACGGGTCCCTAGTGGGGGTCGCGTTAGCAATGTGCCAGCACCATCCCCGAAGACAGGCGACATCCACAAACGTTGCTGTAGGGGGTCCGATAGATGCTGCCGCGGCACGTCAGCAAGTAGTAGAATAAGGCAGTGCAAAAGCGCAAAGAGACAAAGACGAGGGCAAATTTTCTGGCTGCAAATCGCTACAAGGGAAGCCAGGAACCGGCGGATCCTCTAGTGAAAACTGTGCTGCTCCTCTCTTAGGGTATCATACAGGTGAGTGAGGCAAAGAGACACCATAAAAACGCCGCTGGTGATCAGCCGCGGACCTTCCTTCCTGTTCTGTTCCGCCTTCTGTGCAGCCTTTGCTGCCACCTGAGTCTATAAGCTTCTTGTTCAGTGCGAAAGAGGCGACTTCTCTCGCACCTTCAGATGCCTCGGCAGCGGCTCCTGCTCCTGTTATTGTGGTCACTTCACCTTCCCAGTCGGCAGCTGCAGTGAAGGCTTTAAGCACCGAGTCTAAAAGTGAGTTTAGAAGTGAATCATATCTCCTGGCGTCTTCAGAGGCTCGACTGGCAGCCACGCCTTTCAGAGCTGGCTTAGTGTCGTCGAAAAGCGCTCCTCCTACTCCCCTTATCCCTTTCAGGTCCGCAGTTGTCAGCGGAAAGACAGCAGCAATCATCGCATTGATGCCGTCGTTGCATGAGTGGAGAGCATCAGAGAGACAACCTCGTCTTGCAGCAAATGCCTGCTCCTCGTCCAATTGCTGGAGCTGCTGCTGCTGCTCGCCCTGTAGCATTTGGCGCCGCTGCTGCTGAAGGCTGCTGCTGGCAGGTGCCATTCGCTCAGCAGCAACCGTGGAGACAACAGTGCGTTGTCCAAGAGATGCTTCATGCAGCAAAGCAGCGAGTATAACAGCAACAAAACCCCCACGAAGAATTGCGGCCCTCACTGGTGTAGGGACGGAAACAGCCCCAGAAAGGAACTGAGTAGTCGTGCTCCCTATAAACTTCAAAGCGTTTTTACTAAAAGGCAGCGCTCCAAAGAAATCCATCCACGATGACAAAGCAATAAATACGTCTGCCAGCGCTGCTTGCTGTGGCCGCAGCAATGGCAGTGCTGCCGTACTTGCACCCTGTACAGCAGGAATATCTATCTGATTCTGCTGGCAAGTTTCCCAAGAACCCGAGGACTGCAACAGCTCCACGGCATCCAGAACCATCTGTAAAAGCTGTTGGCTTTCCCGTAAATATCCGTCTTCGCTTGATGGCAAGGCTCGTGCTGCTTCTGGTAGTGTTGTAGAGGTCTCCCCTGCGACCTCCGCAGTGGAAGCAGCAGCGGCTGTCGTTTGACGCCGAACTAAAGCTGCGAGAAGGTGCAAAAGGAAAACATAATGGGGAGGGTGCCTTGTGATTTTACAGCCAAACAGGCAGCGACGAAACGTGCCTAGAGTATGGAGAAATGACACAGCAAATGATTCCTCCCTCACCGTCTGCCCCGGTTGTGCTGTTGCTGGCGTGCCTTTCGTCGGTGACACCAGCAGCGTTAATGATAAGGACGTAATGGAAAGAAATATTTGCGTTTCTCTCTGGAGCATCGCAGCCGCTGTTGGTACTTCAGACAATGCCCTTGCTGCAATAGTGGCGGCTAGAATGTCCTCAAATCCACTATCATTACTTGCAGCACACCTCAGAAAAAGGAGGCCTAAGCGAAGCAGCAGCGCCACAACTTGGTGCCGGTCGCTTTTCCTACGTAATGGAAGATTCCCAAAAAGCTTATTCGTCGTGCCCTTTTTTCCTGGTTGTAAAATCATCCTCCTTGGGTAGGCTACCATGCTCTGCCTCGCAGAGCGCAGCTGCTGCCACAAACACCATCTCCTGTGCTGCCGCTGCGGGGGAGGTCCCGGTTGACAGCAGCTTCTTGCTATCTATCCCCTCGACAAAGCAGCCGCAGCCACAGACGTTCTCTAGAGCCTCAAGCCCCTCCACAAATGAGTGCAAAGCTACAAACGGGCAGCCGAGCCTCGCTGGTGCTTTGAGACCAGTTATTTTTACTGGAAGAATAAGAGCAAATAAAGAGGACGGGAAACGACTGCTGCTCCCTTGCAGTGCCGCTATGCACACACAGAAGCTCCTTGTAGTGGTCGGAGGCCCTTCCATACCTGCAGCGTCCGCCTTAGCGCTCTGCATTTCCTGCTGCTGTCGCTGATGTCCTACCCACTCCTTCACTACAGTGGTGGCATACTGAGTGTTGCATGCTGTATGGCATCCCTCTGTTGCTGCAGCAGTCACACAGCCTGATGCCGCCAGATGTGCCAGGGCTTTTAGGACAGAGATACCTAGCCGTATTAGACAAACCGGTGAAGCGTCCATCGGAGTGAACATAAATGCTGTTGGCTGCAGGAGAAAGACTATGATGGAGCGCACCAGCGCATCTCTAGACAACTGTGTGTCTTCTCCCATCCCCATTCTGGCTTCGTGCCCCTCCGCTTCTTTTGGAAAGCTGCGCACTGTACGATGATCAACGTTCATGGAGTTGCTGACGCTGCTGCAGAGCAAAGACCCCTGCGCTATCTCTGCTGGATGCTCGAGAACTGCGAGCAACAGAAACCTGCCAGGTGCTGGCTTGCCCTCCAGTGATAGTGCTGCTGTTGCGTTTTTTCTGTAAGCGCGACTTGACGGTCTGACGAGGGCCAGCCTTACCGTTGTCTCTGCAAGCGGTAAAGATGGCTCAAAACTGTTTCCCCTCAGTCCTCCTCCGTCCAGCCACACCGCTCGAAAAGCCGTTCGGAGGCAACGCAGTATGCGGGCGTCTTTGAGGGCTCTCGCATACGCCGCTACTCAGGCCTCTACCACCCATGAAAGGCCATCCAGCAACAAAAATAAGTTTGATGCTGTTTCTTCACAACGAGGACCGTCTTCTCCTAACGCCGCTCCCTTCAGCAGGAGGCTTTCCAAGGACCCTTGTACGTCTGTTCAATTAACCAAATAAGGAGAAACAACAGCACACGAAGCTGCAGTTTGCGACGCTTTCCTGTCAGTTTTCCTACAAGCGAAACATTCGCAGTCTAACCCCAAAACGCTCATTACCTTCAATCGCTGCCTCTGCCCAATCCTCCCCTGCCTTCTCCACAGGCTTAGCAGCTGCTGACTCCGTCGCTGCTGCTATAGAGAAGCCTCCATCCAAATAGTTGGCCTCGAAAAGAAGAAGAAGTGAGCGGCAGAGATCGCGCGTTCTTCTGTCGCCACACATGCTGAGAGCAGCACATCACCGATCACCCCATCGAAACCATCTTACGTCGCATCCATCTCATGCACGTGCTGTTCAGCACAGAGGGAAGCCAATCCCACTACATAGTCTGAAAATGTTTGGAGTTTCAGTACGTTAAGGAGCCATATATTAGTAGGCGGAGTCGTCACTAGTCCTATAGAATTCTTCTATTCGGCCATCGCCACTAACAGCGAAAGTTGTCTCAGCCATTTGACAAGACGCTGAGTTTGAAGAAGCAAGTGACACCTTCTCTTTTGCTCCAGCATCCCGGGTTGGTCGTCGACGTCCGCTGCTGTAACTGCTGCTACCTTCACAGCAGCAACTGTCTCTTCAATGCATGCAGATCTGTGCATACCAGCCAGAAATTGCCCTGTAAATGCAACTCCCTGGAGGCATTGCAGGGAGAACGAGGCAGCCGGAGAGTTAGAGCAATGCTGCTCCGTATGAAGAGAGGACGGCGGTAAGCAGCTGTAGCTGCTATAGCTGTCTGCGCCACTTCTGGCCTCTGTGCTCCATTGCATGCCACCAAGCAGCCCTGTAACAGCCTTGAAGGCTGTTTCCTCCAGCATGACACGGGCAGCTGCGCAGCGGCAGACCGGGCCCAAGGGCAGCACGGTACTAAGGACGGCAATGCCACCTAGACGTTTTGTTCGCTGGCCGTGAGAGACAGGGAATATCAGTGTCTGTTCCAGGATATTTCGTAGCAGCAGCATCTCATGCCGCATGCCCGTCGCCTCTGGAGCTGCTTCCAGAACTGGAGAGGAAGCCGGAGTGCGAGCTGCTGCAGCGGTAACAGCCCAGTCCTGCTTCTTATTCAGCCGCCGAAGCACCATAGAAATCAAAGCAACAACTGCTGCTGCAACTGTTGAGCGCCTAGACACGGGGGTAGGCCTTCAGTAGGAACTTCCAGAACCGCCGATAGCTGCAGCACAAGCAGTCGGGTCATCCGTTATCAGCTTCAAGCGGGGAACCGGTAAAAGCGTCTGCGTGCCGGTTCCTGCGTATCTGGCTCTACTTCTGCATATGCTTTGTTTGCTACTGTCGTGTGCTTTACACGGGGGTCAGCTGTGGGAGTAGGAGATAGCGCGGCATCCACGCATGGATCGCAACAATAAGGGGGACAGCAGCTGGTGAGGCACTGGATTTGGGGAGGCAATCACCTCCAGCATGGACGGCAAGACAACCCTATAGAGTGCAGCCATTGCTGCTGCTGCTGCCACTGCTGAGGCTGCTGCTACTTCTTGCATTGACGCCCATGCGCCGTGAGAACCAGTAGAGGAAACGTCGGCTTCCCTACTGCTAAGAACGAACGCTGGCTTTTGAGAGACGCAGAACACCAAAGCATGCAGTAACGCACAGTGAGTAGCTCTGGACTGTCTGCTCTGCGCGTCCACTGAGGCTTTTGCCACGCCTACAACAAAGCCCTTCAGCGGGACGCACATTAACGGGGCCCCCGAGGCCACCCCAAGGAGCAGCGACATCCGCAAGAACACCTCAGGAGACACCAAGCTGCGTCCTGTTTCCCCCCACTCCTCGCAGGACTGTAGCGCAATGGCGCCTGACAGAGACAAGTTGGCCTGGGATCCAAACAGCCGAAAAGCTCTGCGAGGTCCCAATTCCCCCAGCAGCAGCAGAATAGACTGTCTAATAGAGAATATAGGATGAGTCCAGCCTTTTAGAAGAACTGAGCCGTCGTCCCCTCCTCCGTTAAGCGAACCTCTTTTTGAATATAAACGGCTGGCAACTAAGCGAAGACGATTTTGGGCAAGTCCAGCTTGTGCCGCCGCACGCAGCAGCTCTTTGATTGTTGGCGCCGTACTGCAGCCTCCTCTATCAGCAGGCGTCTCAAGGAAAGGCCGAAGTAGAGGTAGCACCGCTTGAAGCAGCAGTTCTTCCGCACCCTGCTGCTGTTGTTGCCGATGCTGCAGCCAGTGGCGGAAAGACGAAATGGAGGCACAGGCGAGGGACAAGTCCGCCCGCCAGAGACGTAGAGCCAACTGAAGTGTACGCTGAAAGAAAGGCTGTTGATTAAAGAAAAATGAATCGGGAGCTGCCAGTACCAGTGCTGCCGCAGCCGATGCTTGCTCTGCTGAGAAGGAGGCAGGTACCGCCTCAAGTTCGAGCAGCAAACGTCCCAGGGCTTCAATCGCAAAAGCGAATAGAATGGCTTCTTCTGCATCAATGCAGCAGTAGCGGCATAACCCTGGGGACTTACTGATGGCCGCGGTTTGTGCTTCTGGCCTTAATGCTACTTCTACAGGAGTAGCAGTGCTCTTGCAGATGGCCCTGCTGCTGTGCCTTCGTTAGCTGCTGGCGTTCTCTCGGCTTGTCCACTCGTCTATGAGCGGCCGCGCCGCCTGCAGAAGGGCAAGTAGACTGCGTCCGCAAGACGCCCCTTGGATTGCGTCTTCCAGCAGAGCGGCGAAGGCAACGAACCTACGGATAGATAATACAGAGAAAAGGTACTCCTACCTTGTCGATCATCATCAAGGCACTAACACGAAACAAGGAAACATGGATCTGAAGATGAGGGAGGAGAATACGTTAGAAAAGGAAGGAAATCGGACAAGGTGAAAGGGGCATAGCATCACCAGGAGGCAGTAAGGGAACGCCTCCTTATTGTGTGATCCGACAAGAAGTAGCAGAGGCACCCAACAACATGCTGCAGGAACAGTGCGTATGAGCGAGACCCTACCAAGCCCAGTGTAAACCCCAGCAGCCTATCATCTGCCGCCATTTCCTGGCTTGCCTCTACAGGGAGGCCTCCATCATCGGTAGAAGGCAGTGCGGATACGACCTTTTGGACAGGAGCAACATACAAAGAAGCGGCTAGAGTCGCTTCGCCTAGCAAAAAGAGACCACCAGCTGTTTGCGCCTCATCTTCATCATATCCAGCAGACCGAAAAAACGCTTGCGAAACGGCCTCTAGCCCAGGAAAAGCCCCAACCTGCAACGCTGTCTCCGCCTGAACACCCCGTGCCGAAGAAAAGAAAAGCTCGTCAAGAAGCAAGTCCGACAGCGAGGTTTGCCAGGCGGAAACGGAGAGTAAACGCGTTATATCATCGCCTAAGGCATTGGACGGTCGTTGGCCTGACCGCCTCACCGTTCCCGTTACGCCCCCGCCGCTGCTGTTGCTGCCATCGGGAGGTAAAACAGGGGAAGGAAGCTTGTACGCACTGTCAGCCAAATCTCCTTCCAAGGGGTCGCCCTCCCCGTCTCCTCCGACGATCTTTCTCCATAGTAGAGCAACGGAAACGAATGCAGGTGGCTCCATGAAGCTGTCAATAAGAGCCAGCAAGACACTCTCTTGGATGAGGCGCCTCAAAGCACAGGCTGTGGCTCCTGCGTGAAAGGAACTTTTCGCTTCATCGCCATCGGGCTCCGCTGTGTCAGCATTATCCTCAACCATCCCCAAGCCGTAGCTTCCCTGCCTCCTCTAATTCCCGTGCCTCGTGCCGTCCTCCGCTCTCTATCGCTTCTATAAGACCAGCAGTAGCTGCTGCTGCCGCATCCTCCTCTGCTGAAGCTGCATATAACAAGGCGCGAGCTCCACGACCCATGGCAGCAGCTGCTTTGGGCATAAGTGACCTCGGAATGGCCCCTTTCTTCGTGTACAACTCGAAGAGAGCGACAGACACCCTATGCAGTTGCACACAGAGCGACGTGGGCAAGAAAACCCCCTTTCCACCGCAAACAGCATCCATTTCAGGAAAGGTTCGCTGCTCCTGTCGTATCGCTCGATGCAAGAAATAAGTGCTTTGCGTCTCCTCCGTCTTGGTTGAGGGGGCTCCTGTTGTGTCACGGCGGAAATCCTTCTCCTCTTGAGGCTTCTGGGATCTTCAATAGATGGTGGCACCCCTTCAAATAGCCCTTGGCTGCGTTCCCTTTCCACAACACCGCAGATGATCGCGCCAGCGGCACCGAGGAGGTGCAGTGCATGCTTTGTGCAGGACGCGCCATGTTGGTGCTGGCAGGCAGGTCCACAACCCGCGGCAGCTAGATGCAAACAAGCTGCGGCAGCGGCGACCCCCTGAAAACGGCGTTCCTTGTCGGGGAAGAGGGGAAGGCAGCGATATGCAACAAACCCCCTACACCCATACTGCTGCCACCACCCCTCTGGCTGCGAGGCTTAAGCAGCCGGCTGCATCAAACTGTCACGTCGCAGGTCTGCTAGCACACAGCCGGTGAAACCCCGTAGAGCGGCGATACACTTGAGAGTCCCCTCGCTTGGCCCCAAGGAGTTTCTGTTACTTTTCGCTGCTTCACTAGCAGTAGACGACGCGATAGCTGCTGCCTCCTCTGGCTGCCCCATATGATCACCGAAAGGGTGAACACTGCCGCTGGCTCCGCCTCCTGCTTTAACACAGAGAGCCCCCACTATGCATGGCAGCGCGCGGCTTGCAGTGTAGGCAACTCTTACATGAGGGGAGGCCGTCAAGCTTAAAAGGCGTTCTAAAAGGGTCGGGGCCTCCGACCCCTTGATGCTTGACGGGCACTCACCCTTGGAAGGAGGCGAGGCGGCAACGGCGTAATCTGCTGCAATGTCGCGGTCTATAACGCTCAAAAAAGACTCTGTACCTTGCAGCAAGATTGCCAGCGCAGCCTGCTGCAGGGCTTGTCCCGCTACCTCCCCATCATTTCCCTCATTATTCCCTTCAGTCTCCTGGGAACGCCGGATGGCCCCCACATTCTGGGTACCTACCGATGATGACAACGTACTCATAGACCCGCCCCCCCAAATGTCGGCAGGTAAAAGCCTCCCGACTGTCTTGTCACAAAACAGAACTTCTCCCAGTGCCTCGCGAGCACCTAGGTTTTCAGACTGGCCCTTTGTGGGCGCCCCCTTTGAGACGTCCAAACAATGAGTAATTTGCTGCAACAACGGCCGAAGCCATTGTTCTGTCGGAATGGGGTACCCCTTGAAGCGGCTTAAAAGGGCAGCTGCAAAACACACCTGCAGAAGTAGCAGCAGCTGTACCAGATGTGGCAGGGCCTTGCACGCAGGGTTAACACCCCTAATGGGTGAAACACTCAGCGGATGCAGCAAAGACAGTGGGAAAACAAAGATGTGTATGGTGCCTGCCAATGAAGACAAAGAGCTCCAAACGGACGGTAGTCCCGAGCTTATTGTCTCGATAGGCCAGCTCTCCTGAGAGGCGCCGCAAGAGGCGCTCAACAGCGGGGGCCCTTAGCGGCAACCTGCCTCACGGGGAACTTCTCTCTTTGCGCTTTAAGTGACCACCGCCAGTTTCTGGCATGAGCGCTGAGCGGAGCAGCCGCAGAGCAACCCGCTTTATTTTCTGAGAAAAGTCCACGGCGAGGAAGTTCAAGCACGTCTCCTGTAGGCAATAGACATTTCCATATAGCGCATCATCATATCTTTCACCTAGAACTCATGTGGGCGTGTGGAGAAATCAAAACACTACGCTTTCAAATTAAGTTTAAACTTACTACGAGCTCCTCAGCAACTTCCGGCTCATGAGAAGCAGCGAAGTGACCATCCAACAACACCACCAAGCGACAAAGCTCAATCGCCTAACGTGCAGAGTTGCATTCTGAAGCACAGTTGAGTGTGCTATTCCTACGAGACCCTCCTTCACCAAGACAGTTTCTAGCAAAGCTGCTGCTGCTCGGCCCTCGTGACCCCGTAGTCCTTCGACCTCGTCCTCAACATTAAAGTCCCAATTCCACTTTTCCTGGAGCTCCCTCGTGCAGCGCACAAGGCCTTCAGATATATTCTGTAAGGACTCGTTGCATGTGTGTGTGGTCGTTTCGCTACCAGATTCCTCAAGCACGGCGCTCCAGCTCGCGCTCAACTGGCGGATATTACAAGCCAATTTCATCAAATTTATTTCTATAACTGAGAAGACCGTTGCCGATTGTATAATCGCAAACAATCTACAGATCCAGGATAGACACAGCTAATGTTGGAGCTTGTCCCCATTTGACACACCAGAAAGGGGTGAAAAGCAGGAATACCAGCTGATTTTGTCGCGTTGAAATCCAGTGTCAAACTGGCTAGTACACGCCGATCAAACCGAAACACGCTCTGCTCTTCCCTCGGAGGGCCAAAGGCACCCAACCACTGCTCCGCAAGCTAGTACGCGCACCTACAACTTTTATACTGTCAATAACTATTTTTATATGAAGCAATGGGTTTGAAGTTCAATGAAATGCGGACAAATCACCCCCATAACTGTTAGAAGACGGCCGCCGATTGCTTCTGCCACACAATATCTAGGGTATTCCGTATCGTGATTAGTTGTATTGGCGCTTTCTTAGGTGTCTAGGCCCTCATGAGATACAAGTAATCACATTCTGCGACACCACTCCCATCTTACACCAACGTGTTCAGCAGAAGTTAATCTCATTCCCATAACTTCATTTCCTTATCAACGCCCCAATAATGCCAGTCTTGCATGCAACTTAAGCCCATTCTTCAAAATCCCCACTCATAAGGTACTACAATAATGGGCCCGACGGGAATCAATGCACATTAATAGAACCATCCTCATTATCGCCACCCAGTGCGCCACACTTCAGGGGAGCAGAAAGCCGCGCCAACATAGGAACAAACTCCACACCAGCTCCTAGTGGACGACTAAGCAAATAACTTAATCATTCCGCGTCAAACGCGTTATCCGGGTAGTCGCGTAACCGTTTCGATATGAGATCTGCTTTGCACTGCATGTGTAGCAGTAACGGGCGACATGATGTAGTGTTGAGCGATGATAATACACTCCACTCATCTACAACCATCCTATGAAAAGGACGCAACGAACCGTTATCACTTGATGCTTGATCTAGTCTGTAGCGTCTCCGCCCTAAAGAAAGGCTTCGCGAGCCATGCGCTGACAAAAGGCATTGCAGCGTACTCTACATAGAAATTCGTCCATGGTAGACCATCGCCTGGCCAAGGACTGACTGCTGTGCAACACCTACTTTCCTTCACCGACAACAGATAAAATTAGTCAACCTCTTCCATCTTCGAAGCCTCATCCGCAGCGCCCTCAACTTCCTCAAGCGGTGGAAGATCATCGTCCTTAGCTTCATCCTCCTCATCGATAGACAAACCCAGTTTGATCATGCGGTGGATGCGGCAAGCAAATTGGGTAGGCTCTTCCAGACTGAACCCGGAAGTGAGCAGGGCGGTATCGTAGAGAAGCCAAATGAGATCCTTGACAGTCTTATCAGACTTGTCTACTGCTGCCTTGTTCTTGATCTCGACCATAATGCTGTGATGACCATTGACCTCCATGGTTTTCTTGCTGACCATGTAGCTTGTCATGCTATTGTCACGAAGCGCCTGTGCTTTCATGATCCTCTCCATGTTCGCGGACCAGCCGAACTCTGTCGTCACCAACACACAGGGAGAATCGGTGATTCTGTTGGAAAGAACAACCTTGTCCACCTTATCATGGAGAACCTCCTTGATAAGCTTAAGTAGAGGCTCAAACTCTGCCTTGAGCTCCTCAAACTTCTTCTTTTCCTCCTCAGACTCATCGATCTCCAGACCCTCCTTTGTGCAGCAGCGAAGCTTGTGATTGTCAAACTCTTTGAGCTGCTGAACTGCGTATTCATCAATGGGGTCTGTCATGTATAGCACCTCATAGCCCTTCTTGGTAAGCTTCTCGAGGAACGGGGAGTTCGCAACGGTCTGCCTGGACTCCCCAGTAATGTAGTAGATGTCCTTCTGACCCTCCTTCATGCGGTCAACATACTCCTTGAAGGAAACCATATCTTCACCCGACTTGCTGCTGTGGAAGCGAAGAAGCTCTGCAATCTGCGGAACCACAAAGGCTCAAAAATAAGGAAATATGCTGGACAACACACTAACCTAACAATCTCATACAACCACATCTCCTGTCAGCAGCATTGGCAGTGGGGTTTGCTCCGCACAAGCGCTGCTCCGCAGCCTAGGCGTGGTGCATGTTCCCAATCATCAGAGAATTCTATAAAGACATTGTATCGCGGGAAACGCAACCTTCCCCCATGTTGCACGGTTCCGTGAAGCCCAAAAGATGGACCAGGGGGTGGTCTCAAGGTCCGCGTGTCGCCGTCGCACCAAAGAACATGGGCAATACGTCGACAAACCATATCCCAAAGTGTCTGGCCCTTGCGAAACTAATTCCGCTAAGAGCGCATCGCAAGGAAATTTTCCAATGGGAGCCAATGAATAAAAAACCAAACCCACCTTCGAGCGGTTGGCGCTATCCTCATGAATGCCCAGCTTCAGGTTCTTGGAGAACTGCTCGTAAAACTTGGCGTAGTTCTCCTTTTTCTCCTCGATTTCGGCAAACATCTCAAGGCACTTCTTCACAAGATTCTTACGAATGACCTTAAGAATCTTGTTCTGCTGAAGGCTTTCACGAGATATGTTGAGAGGCAAATCCTCAGAATCAACCACACCCTTCACGAAATTGAGCCACTCAGGAATAATGTCCTCGCAGTCATCCATAATGAAAACACGACGCACGTACAATTTGATGTTGTTGCGCTTCTTACGAGTCTCGAAAAGGTCGAACGGGGCGCGCTTTGGAACGAAAAGCAAAGCCTTAAACTCAAGCTGACCCTCAACGCTGAAGTGCTTAACTGCCAAATGTTCCTCCCAATCGTTTGAGAGGGACTTATAGAACGACCCGTACTCCTCCTCCGTAACTTCCTCAGGCTTGCGCATCCATAGCGGCTTCTGCTTGTTGAGCTGCTCCCATTCCCTGGTGACTTCCTTCACTTTTTTTGTCTTCTTTGTCTTCTCCTTCTTTTCTTCCTCAGCCTCCCCTTTCTCATCAACTGCCTCAGCATCCTTCTTCTCCTCTTCCGCCTCCTCCTTCCCATCTGCCTTTTTCTCCTCCTCAGCCTCAGACTCTGTCACTTCGCGCTCATGCGTCTTTTCAACGGCAAGCTCGATAGGGAAGGAGATGAATTCAGAATGTTTCTTTACCAAATCCTTCAGGCGACGCTCCTCAAGATATTCACCCTGATCTTCTTTAAGGTGAAGGATGATACGGGTACCGCGGCCCAGGGCCTCATACTTCTCATCCTTCTGGACCGTGAAGGAGCCACCGGCAGATGACTCCCAAACGTACTGCTCATCATCGTTGTGTTTCGAAACAACAGTAACGCTATCAGCAACGAGATATGCCGAGTAGAAACCCACACCAAACTGCCCGATCATAGAAATATCCCCACCAGCCTGCAGAGCCTCCATGAACGCCTTTGTTCCAGAACGTGCGATCGTACCGAGATTGTTCACAAGCTCCGCTTTGGTCATGCCAATACCACTATCTTCAATGGTAAGGGTGTTGTTAGTCTTGTCAGCAATCAGGCGGATATAAAGCTCCTGCTTGCTCTTCAGTTTATCGGCATCAGTAATAGCCTCATAACGGATCTTGTCAAGAGCGTCAGAAGCATTAGAGATAAGCTCCCGTAAGAAGATTTCCTTGTTGCTGTAGAAAGTGTTAATGATCAAGCCTGAAAACACAGGAAAATCCAGTTCAAATCGCCTGTCGAAACCAAACAAAAAAAACCCTCAGCCGCACCGGAAGGAAAAATCGGAAACACGCCACCGCATCCATGCCGCCAACATCAACAGACACGATGCTACGAAGGTCCAGAAGGCGTCTACAGTCAAGAAGTACGGGAATGCAAAGCTTAAATACGGCTACATCTGAACAGGGCAGATTAAAAAATCGCCAGCTCACTCATCAACTGCTGAATATCAGCGTTGAAGGCAAAAGTTTCCTTGTTCTCCATCTTCACGGAAGAAGTTCAGAAAGGGCGAAAGCAATCCGCTATCGGTGTGATAATCAGAAAAGTACAGCTACCGGGGCCTGCGCCACAAGGAGCCTTGGGTTGCTCTTAATCAGCTTCAAAATGCACAAAAGTGACGACAACATGACGCTGCCTTGTGACTAGTGCGGTGGGGTGCACCTCGCTTATGTGGATGAGATGCAGCAGCACCCACCTGCACCCCATCCCCTCACCCCTCCTCTCCTAAGGGGTGCCCACAGGTCGTTTTTACATGGCAATCTGCAAATAACGAAAGCATATCAATATCATGGACTTTTTCTGACATATTTTTGAACTGTATTTTTGTTTTAAATAGCGGTACAGCCATTCTCATTACTGGTTTCCCACGGGCACAGCGACCAGACGACGCCAGTGTACTGCAAATGGTATATGAATTCCCTTTTCACTCCCTTGTTAGGGATGGCGCTCAGGAACGTACTTCACGCGGTTGTATGCGTTGACATGGTATTCTGGCCTGTCTGAGCTGCATTGTAACATTCCGGGCTCAAGTGGTACGTGTATATCCAGCTCTAAAATGTTCTGCTCTTTCTGTATGCTTTCCTGTCACGCCAACAGCAAGCTGTCACCAAGATTCAAATACTTCCTAATTTATTTCATAAGGGGAATCTTTGTTAATCGTTTGCGTGGGATGTTCACGACTGCCCTGTGCTTGATGGAGTGCATGTCAAAGTTCTCGACCTAGTATTGGCGACAAGAAAACTTGCGATCGCAATATCAATACAAACCCTTTAGGCTCTAGACAATCAAGAACCACCACAATAAGCTGATGGGAAAGTTTTACTGCTATCTTCGAACCTTCACGCGTGTTTCACCAGATTCCTTTTATGTCCAGTGTGGACGAATGGTACCAAACTTGTACAGAACCCTAGAAAATTTTAAAAGTTTATGGCATAAAATGAAGTGATCGACAGGACTTTCTGTCCTATGAAAAGTTAGACCAAGCAAAGTCTCAAAGTCTGCGGCTTTTCCCTGCGCAACCCAGTCAGGGGTCGGTGGAAAGAGGGCTGCACGCTGTTCGTTCGCTATTAATTGTGGGCATTGTAACGGTAATTTTTAGGCCTCTACGTAAATGCCAAGTAGCAACACGAAACAATAAGCTAAGATTAGCTAGTCCCCAAGGAAGTTCGCCCTTCTCACTCTTGGCTCTCCCTAGCTATGCCGACCTCAACATAGCCAAGCGGCAACGGGATGCGGACAAAATTCAGCTAGCCTATCCCCTGGGCAGGCACGCATCCAATTCCACAATCCGCTAAGGTGGGCTACCGCTCATCACATACAATGTTTCTGGGAGGTACCAGCTAGCTGTGCGTGTGTGTCATTCTTGGGTCTGGGCGCCTCAGCAGAAAACTTTCATTCCTAAACCCTATGACCCTGCTAAGGGCGTCCAGGTTACCGGGGTAAAGAAAGGCAAATTTCTGGACAGCACCTTCAGCGGCAATAGCGCATCAGCACCAGCAGCAATGATGATACAGTGGACTACTTTTCGTATGGATGTCTCAGGACATGGGCTTTACGAGGGAGGTAGATGTAACACCATAAGATATATACGTGATATTAAAGTTTTTGGCTGTTCGTCATTACTTTGAATTGTAATTGATGTTCTGAGTTGTCTATGAGTGGAAGAAATAAACCTATGTATGTGATGAGCAGTAGCCCAGATTATCGGATCGTGCATCCCGATGCGTGCGTGGACAAGGAGCAAGCCAGCTACAGCTAGTCTGCATCCCCTTGCCCTTTGGCTGCCACCAGGTCGGCGTGGCCTCACAGAGGCAAGCAGGAGAGGAGCAGACTTTTTAGGGGAATAACCATGCTTAAGGCATTGTTTCGTGTTTGTACTTACTGCCTTTAAACAGAAGCCTAAGTACGAGGGTTACAGAAGCATAAATACGACCATTACCGCCGAAGTATGACTTTTACATGTAGAACTTGAGCCAGCAGTTAGATTATTACATAGACCGCCAATCAAGCATAAGCTACTTTTTGAAAGCGTAACTCCGAGGCTGTGGAGTTAAACCAGATGCAAGGATTTCTACAAATCCACACAATACAATACAGAAAACTCATAACGTGCATGAGGAGTGTGGACGACACAACGCAGTCGACAATTCCCGCACACCCAGACATTCCATTGTCTGTCTCCTAAATGCTTACTGTTTTCACAACATTTCATATCCTTTCTTGCATGCAATAAAGAAGCCAAGCAAGCACAGGTCTCAGACCTAACGCATGCCAAGCTGGCCCCGCACGAACTATGAGAAGTGAGCCTTTCAGAATGATACTTTCAACTTCGAAGCCTGTCTTCAGGGCCATTTCTGCGGTTTAAACACGGATTGACACCCCTCAGGCTCCCATAATTTCCTTATCTCTACCCGTGATCGCTCGTGTCTCCTTGGTGTGGGGACAAGACGTTCCAGCGACTGGGTCGCGCCCTCTTCGTTGCCTCTCCAAGGAAAGCCATAACGTAATCATACATGTAACTTCGGAAAATTACGTCTTGGAGTTCTTGTAGTGCGATAATTTCTTCTCAATTTTCAACGTGAGCCGCTCGAGCACCGGTTTCACAACACTGAAGGCTTGCCATCAAAGTCTTTTCTTGTCTAAACGAGTTATACCATTCACCTCGAAAAGACTTCTCTACTATTTTTTAATTTTTTTAGTTACTTTAGTGCCATGTGCAATCGATCCGGATATTCTTTCACACATCGATGTGCTTAGACTGGTCTATGCCGACTGTTCGCTGGATCTTTGTGTCTTGACATGCCCCTCCATCCACTGCTTTACGGTTCTGTCCAGGTGCTTGAGTATTTACTTGGAGGTCGGCTGATTCTCAAGGCACACCGAAAATGGGCCCTGTTCTCAGGGTGGTGTACACTGTGGTGGCTGTGCTTATAAGCTGGGTTGAACACTCATCCGCATTAGTCAGGAGGCATATGACGGCTGCACCACTGTCTATATGCCCGTCCTTGTCGTGCCAATCATTGCCTGGTGAAGAACTTTCTCAGGCGGCCTCTCCCTTGGCGTTCGTTCGTGGTCATACGTCGTTGAGAGGGCAGCCCACTGAAGTATGCTTGACGAACTCAAACACTTTTCCGGAAATGTTTTGCTCCTGAAATGCTTGCCCTGCTTGGAAACATACTGATCCAGGAAGCATGAGTTTTCTTGTATTCAACACCACTCGTCCTCATGGTGCGACCGTGCGTTACCGGAGCAGGCCAGTAAAATTGAAGCGGGTGGAGCGTTCTCACCCTCAAGGCCATCCCTTCAACTTCGTGCCACTTCATCCGCGACGGTAAGGAGCTTCAAATTCGTACAAGAGAACTTTATGTTCTACCAGACGGGCAACGTGTTCTATATCCGACGTATCAGTGCTTTGTACTTGTTTCGTGCCGTGAGCTGTCGAATGGATGATTCTTTATCCGGTGCACAATTTATTGCTGCAAGTCGTGACCGGAATCCGATAAACGCAGCTTTATTGACTTGAATGGCTGCACGTGGTGCAGTGATCTAGTAGCTTAAAGGCGATATTCTCACAAGTCTGGCAAGGCTCGCTAGTCGGCATTAGCCGGAGGACGCAGGGCGCCGCCCTGCCCCGCTCTCTCCAGCAGTGCCCTTTCTTGAGCAACGCGAATAGGGGATGAGTCAGGTCGCCAGTTTGAAGGCGTTGTATGACGACAGCTATGGAGAAGAAACAGTTGGCCTGACTGGGCCTACGAGGTATGTCTGCCTCATGGATCCTGTGATGTGCCCGTTTGGTTGAGTACTTGTGGATTGTACCTGCCGTTTTCTGTGGAAGGCAAAGAAGATCAGCGCCATTATTTTACATTGTGCTTACCATAGGCAGGATGCCACAGCTGTTCGGGTGCTCCTTACCTTGACCAGCTTGCTTCTTTTGGTCCGCAATTTTAAATGGACTTGTATTCGTATGCCTGAACGTATTGCGTACAGCAACTCGAGCATATCAAATTCGTGCCTTTCGTTAAGGGCCCAGCCGTTCATTATTGCACAGCAGCACCACCAGACTTATTAGCGGCATTCCCGCAAAGCAACCTAATGGACGCTCGAATATATTTTGCAAAGAAGCGAGCTGTCGCCCTGACCAAGCGGAGACGCAGTAGCTATGTGTTCGCCTTTGATGCTTTTGTGGGGGAATATTTGGTGTTGATATGTGAAGCCCCATGTGGTTTGTGCCTTGCGATGCCGCTGCTTATGTCCATTTAGAATTGCTTTTGCCGATTGATAACCATTACTAAATTTTAGGTGGGTTTAGGTTCTTATATATTCCCGAATGCTAGTGGGGCCACTGTTTGTTGGAATGCGTTCCGCGTGTGCTGTGCAGCATTCTGTGATACAAAAATTGCCGCCCAGTGCAAGCGTATCTGAACGTATTAGAGGGGCTCTGGATTTTGTGAAAAGGACCGCGAGGGAGGGCACCAGATCCCGATCGAGTCTGAATGGAGTTTGGACTCGGAGTGGCTTCTCTTCTAACAGACAGCATGCGCTGGGAGTGAGGGACTCGCTCCCCTCGGGAATCGACGAAGATGAAGAGGACGATGAGGAAGAAGACGATCAAGGGGATGAGGAGCTCGACTCGGATATAGACGATGAGGATGACGTGGATGTAGATGAAGTATATGACCCAATCGCACCCAGGGGGCCTCTTGAGAATAACAATTATGGGGAGGTGTGGCTGCCGGTTCAAGCGAGGCCTCGGCGCAACCGCAAGAACCACGCTGTGAGGAAGCTTGTTCAGGAGAGCGTTGTGAAACCGTCCAGCCTCATCTACCCTATCTTTGTGCACGACGAGGTAGGTGACAAGCTTTGCTGGGCCAGAGGGTAGCGCAACGATCGAGTGTATGCTTAGTCGAATCGGTGCAAAAGTAGTCGAATGGCTCTCTAGTGAGTGCCAAAGTTTTAGTGCTATTCCTTGGCCACAGGATCACAGCGTGCCGATCGCGTCACTACCAGGTCAGCGCCGCCTAAGCCCCTCGGATGTCTTAAAGGAAATAGACGAAGCTCGACGGTTTGGGGTCAATGCCTTCATGCTGTTCCCAAAAGTAGATGACAACCTCAAGAGCCCTTTGGGTAAGTACGGCTTGTACCTCCGTGCTATCTTGCTCACGAGTACTGGTTGAGGAAAGGGCAGTTTAGAATTGAGAGGGTACTGTCTATTGCTGAAGGAATAGCTAGGTGAAGAAAAGTATGGCAATCTTATGTGTGTCTGCGCTGACTACCTCATGATGATTAGTTGCTTTGAACTTGTAATGGGGCTATGTTTATGTGTTGCTTTGGGGCTTCCTGCACAGCCGAGGAGAGCTACAACCCCGACGGCACTATGCCTCGTATCATCATGGCAATAAAAGATGCGTTTCCTGATGTCCTGGTGCTGGCCGATGTTGCTCTTGATCCTTATAGCACTTCAGGGCAGGACGGAGTTGTCGACGAAGAGACGGGAGTTGTACTTAATGATATGACCGTCTACCAAATATGCAAGCAAGTGGGTTGCTCGCTATCTTCTCCCTCCATGTATGCCTGCTTTCCCTCTCCTGGATTTGTCACTTCATTTGCATTCAGCTTTCCGTCCATGCAGTTTCTTTTGCAACTCTTGCGTAGACTGGTTTGTGCTTAGTCCGTCAATTTGGCAAGGGCTGGAGCAGATATGGTTTGTCCAAGCGAAATGATGGATGGTCGAGTGACAGCCATTCGGGAAGCACTGGATATGGAGGGCTGCGTTGACACGTCCATTTTATCATACGCCTGCAAGTACGCTTCTTCTCTCTATGGGCCATTTAGAGACGCCCTCGGCTCTCATGTTAAAGGAGGCGGCGACAAGAAGACTTATCAAATGGATAGTTCCAATGCGCTTGAAGCAGAACGCGAGGCGGAACTTGGTGAGTGTTTCACATTACGTGTGCCCATGTAATTGAGTTCTTTTCGATCTAATGCGGGATATAGGGCTTCGCTTTATGTGATGCAGAACATCCAAGCATTCATCCAGCTGGTGCATGTGAAGTACCGTGTTTGTGAGGCATCCGTTGAAATTGTAAATGGGTTTGGACCGATTGGTTTGGTGTGTTGCAGACGTGCAAGAGGGGGCGGACATGCTTATGGTGAAGCCGGGACTGCCGTATCTGGACGTGCTTAGGCGCATCAGACAGAAAACGAACGTGCCTCTAGCCGCTTACCATGTTTCCGGGGAATATGCTATGATCAAAGCAGCAGCAGAAAAAGGCTGGGTAAACGAAAAGGCTGTCGTGATGGAAACTCTCAAAGGCTTCCGGAGGGCTGGAGCTGTCGCCATCGCTACGTATTACGCAAAAGACGCCGCCAAGTGGATGGTAGACGACTGCAACGGAAACCGCAGTTTTACGGAACCTTGCTTCTAAACTACATCTGCACTTTTATGCAAGTCCGAAGGCCTTACCAGTGTTTCAGAAAGCTAACGGAATGCTGCGAGGACGACACAACATTGCTGGCTGATTATTCGAATGTTTGTAGCAGCCAGCTCGCTGCTAGAGGCATTAGAAAAATCAACCACTTTTGAGCCCAGATTCCGCTAGATTTCAGCGAATGCGACTACAGGGAATTGTTCACTTCGTTTCACGCCGTCGACTGTTATGCAAATGGGCATTTCCCTTCACTGACGCTGCCTCACAACCATGGCTTCAACTGCTAACGAAAGCCGCAGGAGGCCTGCGGGCTTCAGCATGTGGTACCGTGGCATCAGCTCGCTGCCGTGAAGTTTGCGCGGCAGCAGATTGCAGACCCCATAGAAGGACTTAAAAGAGTTTGGCTGCTCACAGAAATTGCCTCTGGGATTGCGCAGGATTTGACTAACCTACCGGCCCAGCCGATTGTTATGTTGACAAAATCGCAACCTGCATGATTTGCTCAATGGCTGACACTTACATAACAGCGGGCGTTGTGCCCGTTGGGGCTACGGACAGTCACTTATATGTGGTTTGTGGCCTTCTTTAACTCGTATGCTGCTTTAATCATTCATGCATGTTGTTTCATTCAATGACGTGGGAGCAATTATGGCTGGCGTAAAAGGAATTCTACGAATACAATAGCCCTAGTCCAGCAAGCGCTTGCACGGAGTTTACTGCGTCAACCTCTGGCTAGAATCGGCTTGTGTGGCAGTTAGTGATGCGCATTCTGTGCCTCAGAGAGCTCGACTGATATCCACTGCGGCGCCGACTTGCCGGCCCCCTTTACCACTGCCACCTCCAGGAGGTGGCAACGGTTGGCAGGCAAGCACGGACTGGCAACTGACCAGACGTGAAAGCAAGAGAGGACGCTGTCTTTTTGTTTCAAGAGGAGCAGCTGGGGAAATTCCAGAGAACGAACATCCTTCGTCAGACGGCGTGCTCAGCCAAACGTTGTTGCCACGCTTCCCTGCGACGCCACTCCCTCTACACCCTTACTTGCAACGTAAAGTATTGTCTTCTGGCCTGGAAGTGCTTGTTCTGCCGCATGCGCATCCTAAAGACAGTTTGGAAGTCCACCTGGAAATTCACGCAGGAAGCACGGCAGAGGCTGAAACCGAACGTGGCATGGCTCACCTTTGTGAGCATCTCATATTCATGGGAAATAGAAAACGAGGGAATGTCGTGGCACTCCAAGGCGAAGCGAATGCTTTCACGGACTTCCATCACACCGTGTACTTTGTAAGCTGGCGTGTAGGTGATAACCTGCACGGTCAGCAAACGGGTGGACGAGTCGGAAAAGCAGCAGCCGCCGGCGAAGCTGGCACCATTCGCAAGCTCAATGTCGCACTGGAGATGATGAGAGAAGTCTTTAAGGTATTGGTCCTCCCAACGCTTTGCCTTTACATTACACTTTTCTCTATCTTGGGGATTTTCATTCTGAAATTAGGGGCCTTCAATTAAGCTTCTGAATCATCTGGCTTGTGAGTGTATGCTCCCAGGCATCAACACAATTTACTGCTGAGCGGCTGCTAAAGGAGAAAGCCGCCGTTATATCCGAATCATCTTTAGTTAATACGATCTTATACCGCAAGGAACAGGCACAGCTCTCGAAGCTTCACAGCGACACGCTCCTACCCCTCCGTTTTCCTATTGGTGACATGAACCTCCTCCGGCGTTGGAGCCTAGAGGATATACGCAGCTTTTTTTATCGTTTCTATCGTCCAGAAAATGCCTCTCTTTATATTGTGGGAGACGTGGCAACGTCAATCGCACTGGCGACTGTCGATGAGGTGCTCGGAGGGATCCGAGGGGCCAAAGCAGCGGAAGAGGAATGGCGCGCCATACACGAGAAGTGGAGGCAGTTAACAGTAAAGAAGTAGTGAGTACTATGGAGAAGAAAGGGCGATGCTCATAGGCACCCTATATACGATGCAAGTGCCAACTACCTGTGTTTTGTTTGTTGTGGCGGCAGTTTACCTTTTATGCATTGCAGTGTAGTTGCGGCAGAGCGCCTGTCGTCCGACGCGACTGCTCACGTCCGCTTAGTATATTCAACGACTCGCACTTACGTTCCATAGTTCCATAGTATTGCAGGGTTTGGGGGACCTCGTGAAGACATGGATAGCTGCAGTGCTTGTGCTCCTGCGTTTGTAGTTCGGCCTCTTTTCCTCCCCTGGCTCACGCATGGACAAGGAGCAGCAGTGCTACCGAGGCCTCTAACCAACCTGCTGACGGAGAAGCTTCTAGTGCACAGATTAAGGCGAAGGAAGCTAAAGAGACACATGCAGAGGTTGCTTCTATTATGAGGTCGTTAGGGTGCCGCCTGCATCTGTGGCAGCATTCGTTGCTGCAACACTTTTCGTTGCTATTTCTTCGCAAGCTTCCCATCATAGCTTTGCGCACGACGGGGGATTTCTTCCGCCTCCTGGCGCGTAAACTGGTTCTTCAGGCCCTAGCCATGAGGCTGACTGAAAAGTGTCGGAGCGCAGATGGTGGCTGGATGCGCGTCGAAGTGGCAGACACGGAGTCCGTCAAGGAAGGGTGCCGAATTGTGAGCGTGGAGGCAGAGGCAGAACAAAACAGGTGGCGTGAAGCTATAGGAGTCGCTGTTGAGGAGGTGTGTTATCTTTTATTTTCTTAACCAGGAAACTGACTGACCTGTGAATATGGCTGGAGATCGTTTCTTTTGATGTGTACGTGTATATAAGCGTTGTTTAAACATAGAAACTGTGGGTCCAGCTCCTCTTACATTTTTATCACTTGCCAAACCAGGGTGACACTTTCAAAAGAGTATTTGTTGGTTGTGTGGTTCTGGAAACCTCCAAATTATTTAGATATCGTAGCTGGATCTTTTGCACATGATGTGCGTTCTTACACTGCTCCGCGATTTTGCAGGTGCGGCAGATTGCAAAACACGGACTGAGTATGCAGGAGTTAGAGAGTCTTGTGGACTCGTACCGGATTAATCTGGACCGCATGCATATACAACTGCTGTCGTCTGCCGATATGCTGCGGCTGCTAATGGACGGAACCGCCTGCAAACACTCTTTGGTTCATCTTGAGGACGAGCGCCGCCTGGCACTGCAGCTTGTGGAGGGTGAGTTCCTGGAATCTTCAGAAGTAGCCATTCCACAGAAGGCCGCCGACGAAGCCAGGGGAAAGCCCAAAAAGATGAGGCACCTGCTCAATCTTATAAACGAAGAGGGACAGAATATGTTTAGTTGGTTGGATGCTCAGAAAGCTCTTGAATCAGCCACAGGACCGAATGCCATTTGCGCATTCCTTGTGCAACCCGGCAGTACCTGCAGCGACCGCGTTTTTGCGGAGAAGCGCACCTCCAACACACAGCTGCAAGGCCACCTTGAGGGGGTCACGTCAGACATGGCAGAAGCCGCCAAGGCCCCAGTCATTCCTGATAAAGAAACAACACGCGGAGAAGGAGAGGCATTTGCGATACCAAAGGAATCAATCCTAAATGAGCTCTGCACTGCCATGACTCGTGATGTTCCTTTACGTTCCAAGGATGTCGAAGTGAGTCTTTTCACCGTGACCACTACTCCGCCGCAGAGAACCTTGCGACTGGGCAGGTGCTGTGGTGGCGCAGTTCTCGGATAATTGCTTCCTCGTATACTGGTGTTGTTGTGTATATTGCAGACCCCAAAGCACTTATTGACAGAGAAGGAGTTGGCAGCGCTACAAAAGCGCTCAGAGCGTAATCCACCAGCGGTTCACAGGCTACATGAGACAGGGCAAAACGCACAAGCTTTGCAGCTTGTGAATGGCGTGAAGGTTTCCGTTATGCCGCTGGAAGAAGAGCGAGGGTCTGCATTAATTCGTGTTTTGATACCTGGTGACGTCCCCACTGCACGCCACAGCACGGAGTTCTGGCCATGCTGCACGTCCCACCTTGGCAATACATAGTGCAGCGGCCTCTGATATGCTGTGGACCGTCCCACTTTACTAAACGTATGCACTTGCATACTGCTTTGTTTTCAGGAGGTCGGCTAGCTTCTCTGATTCAGGGTTCCAAACCAGTAACGGACAGTGGCAGGCTTGATGAGTTCAGGCGAAAAAGTGCAGCAATGGTCGTGGGGGCGCGTACAATGATGGAAGGAGGGGCGCTGGGTTCCTTTACGCGCAAGCAGATCGAGGCGTTCTGTCAGGAGCGGCTCATAGGTGAGTAGTGCACGCCCTTGAAGTACTGTGTTTTCAAACAGCGCAGTAAGAGTTTGTCTGGCGCGAATCTTCGTGGCCAGTTTGCCTCGAATCATTTCACCCGACTGACTTCTCATCGGTATGCGATTGTCGTCGTGCTTCAATTCCGATGGATTTATGCGCAGTGTGTCCAATCTTTTGCATGATTTCTCAGGCGTTAGCATAGAGTGCCTAGATGAGTTTCTTGTGATCGATGTCCACACGCCAGCATTTGCTGCCCGCGACTCCAAACTAGACAGAGAAGGGATTCCTATTAGAACATCTGCACTGGAGAGCGCCATGCAGCTCATACATCTAATTTTTACGTCATTTCACTTTGAAGAGTATGCTTTCCGGCGTGCTAAGCAGCAGACCCTCATGGACTATGACGCGTATACACGAGATTTGGTGGTAAGCCATCGTTGTCACTCCTGAGCTGGCCCGCACTGTTAAGAGTGCATGGCGCTGTGTGTTTCAATGCATATGCGATCGGGCTGCTTGAGGAGCTTTAGCTGTGTGTTGACGCGGGATCACACTGCGTTTTTCTGTCTTGTCAACTTAGGGATATTCTCTTGGCGAATTGATTATCAACATGACAGGGCGTGATCCTCGCTTTGACGCGTTGAAACCTGCTGTTATCGAAAGTCTGGATTTGCCGTTTGTGGAGACGCAGATCCGCTCCCATATTGAGCATGAGTTATCCGAAGGAAGCATCGAGGTCACAGTTGTAGGCGATGTTGACGCAAAGCACGTTGCATCGCTCTCTGCGAAGTACTTGGGCACAATTGGACTGAATGGCACTTTGAATGCCAATGCAAAGCTTTCTCGTGCGCACACAGCGTCCAACGAATTGTGGCTGCAGTCGCCTTATTTGCATCTCCAGGAACAAACAGCAGATGAAATGGTTCATGGCTCGAGTCAACATAAGGAGGCAAGCGGGCAGCTCTTGTCTGGCACTTGGACCAAGGTGTGGGGCCGCCGGCTGCATGCCTACGTGCGAGACAGCGAGGCTCGTGCTGTTGTACATATTGGCGGATTCGCATGTAATCGATGGGGCAGAAACCCAGACGGCTCTTGGATATGGCAGCATATGGAGGCCTTGCAACGCCGAGATTCCTCAATGGCAGACCTTATAGAAGGACGAGCACGAGGAAAGGAGGAGCATGCTCCATTTCACCCAGACACTGACCATAGGAAACATCCAGCGTTTCCTCGTGTGGCACTCTGGATCTTGCAAGAACTCGTCACTAAACGCCTCTTTTCTATCCTACGGGAAGAGCAGAGGCTAACTTATGAAGCGGCATTTGAGGTTATGTCCTTCGACATTCTGTGGGGTGGCATTTTCATTATAACAGTCCACACACAGCCACAGTTGGCGGAACGTGTCCTCGAGGCAACACACGTAGCGCTGCAGCAACTCACAAGCATTCGGCCCCTGCTGCAGTCTCAGCTTGAAGGAGCAAAGCAGCAGGTTATTGGTCGCCATACGCATGACCGTAAGTACTCGCGCTACTGGCTTGACCTTCTCGGCGGTCTACACCTTCCCGAGGTAAGTATCTTTTCGTTCAACAACAGAATAGTAGAAAAACAGTCTCTTCTAGAGACATTCGAAAACTCCAAAATTGTACGTATGCTGTTTCGGACGTAGATGCCACAGAAGACCTCATCATACATCGATGACTTCGAGCGAGTAGCGCAAAGCGTTACACTTCAGGATATCCAGTTGTTGTTGCGGTCCCTGGGCATGCGTCGGGAGAACACGTATGAGGCAATAGGCGTCTCGGGCCCTGTCCTTCCCCCAGCTCTGTCTCGAATCCCGAATAATATTTTAGATTCTTTTACCGATGGGCGATCCAGTACAAGGTTGAGTGCCACACAGGTAGATGCAGTCTCCCGCCACTAGAAGTAGATATGTGCTTTCCTTTCCCTGTACGGGACGACGCAGTTTGAAGCTCTAATCATTTTTATATACTGTGGCAGTGGTAGGGCTGCGTACTGCTTAGCTTCCACAGATCATCTGCAGGCCCACTACATGGCATCCAACTGGTTTTTGGCAATGTATGATATATGGATGTAGTGGAGCATCTGTTGCAGGGAAGCTCGTGTGAGGTCAGATTTTGGCCTGACTCTGAACGCCAGGCCGACAATACGTGCCCTTGTTTTAATCATGTAATCGTGGAGCATTCGTTAATACTCTTGGTTTCTTTTATTTTTACAACTAAGGGAACGCCCCTGGCCAGTTGTCTTAGTCGCATACCACGATCAACCATGGAGGATCTGTGTGTGGGCAAGATTCACTCACAACCTCACACCCCCGACGGTATTTTGCCGAGTCGGTGTCTACTAATATGTAGCTGCAAACAAAAATGCATCGCTTGATGATTCAGCAGTTGGTAAGGGAGTTCCACCAGTTGATAAACAGCAACATCAGTTGTCGAACGATGGAAGAGGCATGCTCTCAGCGACTGAAGCTGATGGCAGTGGCTTCTGCTGGTGCCTAGGAATTGATATCTGAAGCTCAGTGGCCTGAGCCTGTCCCCTAGGCCATGCACGCTCAAAAGATGGGCTTGTGGGAGAGCTGGGCAATTCGCGAGTGCGGAGACCACCATGGCGGCTTTCCGATGCAGCCTGCTCGTTGCTTTCCGCAGCCGTTTCTCCTTCCGCTCCTGCTTTTGTATAAGTAGTGAACTGCTAACGTAGTGCTAAAAGCAAAGGCGCACTTGAGGGAGGTGGCGCGGCGACTGGAAGTGTTTGGAATTTCTTCGGAACCACAACCCTAGCTTGCCATACAGCTCCCGTATAGTCCCCTATATTTTTTTACTGACATGTCAATTCCCAGGCGACCTGCTTTATTGTCCTTGCCTTGGAGTCTTTGAACCTCAATAGGTGGAATTAGCTTGATGCCTTGTGGGATCGCCTACAGGCGCCGTGCACCCACGAGATTTTGACAACAGTACATTACAGTACATTGCTGTTGATGCGCCGCACCTCAGCAAGTTTGAAGTGCCAGTCAATGGAAGTTTCATGCACATTAATCTGTAGCGAGTAGTGAGTTTTGTTCCATCATCCCACCAGAAATCGTTTTCAAACCTTCATGACCTTGTTTGCAATCACACTAAGAAAGGTGCTGTGCGCGCCTACACAAGATTACCAATTTTTCGCCTTACCGTGCTGAGAAATCCTCGGCTGTTACGGTATAAGGAATATGAGCTAGTACCACAAGATATGACACAGCTGTATAACTTCGTGTATAAACAATCAAATTGTACGTACAAGAAGCAGCTCCTTGCCTTTGGCTGATGATATGACGTGTGCTTCCGCTTCATGTGTTTCGTCGTCATTGATTTCAAGTGGTGGAGGATAGGCGTTGGCCCGTGTGCTGAACAGCAGGGCAAGGCTGAGTAGTGTAGGTATTTCCGACCCCCAAGTTCCTTGTCGAATCCACGGTTGCATCAACTAGTATATCCAGACAACCATAGTGAAATGGGGACGCAGCACGATATCTGGGTTTCTGTAGCTCACAAGCATTTGTCGAAGTAAAAAAATCGCTGGGCTAATAGTTCAACGTCCTGGTGTGCTACACAGTTCACGCACTTCGGCCACTCTCAAGCATTCCTGCCCAAATAGCTTATAGCTTCTATCTTCCTTTTTCGATCGCCACACGTAAGAACCAACTTTGAAGTGAAACAGCTGGTTATGATCGACTGTATCTACACCTGGGTGGCACATATTTAAAGTGCAGTATGTAATTTTCAATCGATTAGCGTTCTTTTCCCACGTATTTCGCTCAATAACGCCCGGATACGAGAATCCATTAAGTTTTTCTGTTCATTGAACTTCTGGAGCATGTCTTGAACGTTTCGTGACGGCACTGATTTCCCTCAGTAGCATGCTGAATAGGAAGCTAGGGAGTTGACTACAGGCTCGCTAATGAGGTAGGTACAATAGGAAAAACCATGAGCTGATACGGCCCTACATATGCTAACCCTTGTATGAAGTGACTACCATACATTCTGCCACTTCCGCAAAACAGTTAGGGCAACGGAGGCACTGGAGCCACAGGGCTCGGTATGTGCCAGAGGTGCTGTAAACGGTTGGAAGAAAGTTAGCTGTAGGAAGCCCACATTGTTTACATGCTCTCGATAGACTGGTAGCCCACAGCACCTGGAAAACGTTCAAAAAGCCTTCAGTCAAACACTCCAATCACGCAATG
>JRZD01019971.1:22274-38368 GCA_000826945.1 Eimeria nieschulzi
GCAGCAGCAGCAAATGCAGCGCGCACGCCCATCCGCTGCCGGTCGGGGCAGGGGACTCCCGTGGTGTCTCCCTCATCTCCCCTCTCTCCCTCAGCTCCAGCAGCAGCAGCAGCAGCAGCAGCAGCAGCAGCAGCAGCAGGAAGAGGCTCGCCAAGCAAACGTGTCTCCTCAAGGAAGACAATCTTTGAAACGCATACACCTCCCCGCAGCAGCAGCAGCAGCAGCAGCAGCAGCAGCAAAGACGCAATGCGCCTACTCAGGCGGCCAGGCCTTGTCTGCCTCAGGGGCCCCAGAGACCCCCAAGGCGGCGGCTCCTCTTCTCCCACTAGCACCCCTAGAAAACCTCTCTCTGCTGCTGCTGCTGCTGCTGCTGGTCTCTCTGGAACTGCCACTGCACATGCAGCTGTCTCTGAATCGCGTCTACCGCGCCCCAATTTCGCTGCACTGGCTGTGCTGCGTGCTGCTGCTGCTGCTGTCACGGGAAGACAAGCAGCAGCAGCAGTGCAGGGGGGCCCCCTGGGGTCTCCCAAGCAGCAGGGGGGCCCCCTCGGGTCTCCCAAGCAGCAGGGGGGCCCCTTGAGGCTTCGGCGAAGCCTCGGGTCCCCTGGGCCAAACTATTCCGATACACCCAAAAAGCTCATCCGACGCGTCGGTACACCCGCTGCTGCTGCTGCTGCAGGGACAGCAGCAGCTGCAGCAGCAAAGGCGGCAGTAAGCCGCGAGTGCAGTGAGTTGAGGCCTGCAGATGGACTTGAGGGGCTCGGGGAAGGGCGAGAGTTTTCGTCGATCCCAACTCCAGCACATGAGAAGGAAACTCCAAAGAGACTGCCAATAGCAACAGCAGAGACACTCGCAGCGGAGACAGCAGCAGCTGCTGCTGCTCTGTCTGTCTCAGCTGCAAGGCCCCTCAGCCCCCAGGCGAGTCTGGGCAGCAGCAGCACCGCCACACAAGTACAGACACCCCAACAGCAGCAGCAGCAGCAGCAGCAGGACGGCGAGCAGCTTTCACCTGCCCCAGCCTCACGGCGAGCCAACAGGCGCTTATGGCGGATGGGCGCTAAGAGCTCTATGAGCCTCTGTCCCCAGGGGCCCCTCTGCCCTCAGGGGCCCCTGGGGCCTTCAAGCGAAAGGCTACGGCTCCCGCTCCCAGGACAGCAGCGGGCCCTATGGATTGCTTGCAGGGGGGCCCCTCGCCTGAAGCAGCAAAGCGGCCGCGGCAGGCTGAGCGTCGACGGAGAACGCTCCAGCGCGCCTGCAAATCGAGCTGAGTTTGGGTTGAACGAAAGTCAGGTTTGAGGTGCCTTCAGGGGGCCTTGCTGGCCGTCGCCTCGGCTTCCTTGTGGGGGGCTGCTGCTAGGCGATGCGCACTGCCAGTCGGATTCGCTAGATTCACTTTTTTCATTTAGGGGGGCCAGCTGCTGGCAGCAACAAATCTCCTGCTGCTGCTTGGGGCCCTCGCGGGCAGGCGGCAGGGCAGGCCAAATGCGTTTTACTTTGTCTGCCATCTAGTTAACTAATTACTTCGTTCGGAAGTCTCTTTCTCTGCCATCTAATCAACTAACTAATTAGTTAATTTAAAATCGCTCTCTCTGCATGCACCTGCACTCGGAGAGGAAAAAGGGCAGCCTCAACAAGCTGAGATGACAGCACGTGTCCTCGCTCACGCTCATCTGCAAACCCTCTTCCGACGAAACTAAAAACACCTGCTGCGTTCGTGGCCACAAATGGGAAGCCCGAGACAATCCAACAGCAGGGAGCAGTCAGCAGACGAGTCATTTCAAAAGGGTTCGAAAGAGAAGGGTGCAGGGACGCGTCTTGCAGGTTGGCGAGCCAGGCCTGACGCCCCCGAAGTGTACGTACACCTCATGCAGACCTGCGCGGAGTGGGGGCCAGGCGCCTGAAAAGCCAACTGCCGTCTGTCTCTCAGCGGCTCTCTGTCCTGCCGCGTGGGCGGCCGAGATGGTGAACGGTTAAATTGCGTCCTCCGCGCCTGGCATTCGAAGACAAATGAACGAAGAGAGGGTTCGAAGCAGCAAAAAAGAAAGACCTCAGGTCTTCGAAAACAGCTGCTTCATAAACTCCCAGACAACCCGGTTTGTTTCTAAAGGATGCTCGAGCATCACGTTGTGTCCGGCCCGTCCGATTAGCACAGCCGTAACTTGTTGGGTTCGCGCCCACTCTGTAGGGCTCGCGAGCGCCCCCCCATCGCTGCCGTCTCCTCCCGCTGCAATCGCCGTGGAAGGCAGCCTCAAGTACTGGGGGCTTGGGAGGGTAGAGGGCAGGTGACCTGCCCCTAAAGCCGCTGCTACTGAAGCAGCACATGACGCTGGAGGAGACAATCTGTCCTCTTCTCCGTAAACCAACAACACCGGAGGACGCCGGGGACTATCCCGAAAAGTTGCAGCCGCTGAAAAGGCAAAAAAAAAGAAATGAACCACTGCTAATAAGGAAACACTCAGCAGCAAGAAAAGGTGAACGTACACCCCAAACACAACTAATCGCGACCCTCCTCCCTTTTATGAAGCAGCAGAGCTGCCAGGAAAAGAGCACGGATTCAACACGTGCTAAGACTCGAAATGAAGCGAACTGTTCGGCTGACCTCGTTGAAATCTCTTTTTCGCAATTCCACTTTTGAGTTCCGCGAGGACTTGTAGGACAACTTCGAAGGAGTTTTTCGACGTAATTTCGCGTTCCTGTTCAAGAAGAACTTTATTGTTCATGAATGTTTCTCTGCAATACAAAAGACGTTGCGCGAGTCTGCCTATCAACCCCCTAAATAGCTGGAGAAGCAAGAGGGGCAGGTGCAGCAGCAGCCAGACCCCCTTTCCTTTAGGGCGCTGCGCCGCGTCGCTGCCGATCAGGCACATCCCAGCGACTTCCTCAGCCCGATTTTCGGCCACCAGCTGTCCGTACAGCTGGAGAACGTGTAAACTGCCAAAGGAATGGCCAACCAGCACAGCTCGGTTTCTCTCCTCCTTCTCCCCCTTATTGCATGCAGGGCGCGTAGCTGCTAGGGCATCGAACGTCGTCTTCAAGATTATTTGAGTGTCTTCGAACGAACACACAGAAGCACTCTCAGATCCCCCCATGGCCACCCTGCTGACGCCGTGGCCTGGGAGGTCCGGGGCGACGCACTGCACACCCCGCTGAGAGAGAAAGTGAAGCAAATGGCGAAACTGGCCAGCCCTGCCTCCTCCCCCATGAACAAAAAACGCTGTGAGGCCTTTGCCGTTCAAACGGCCTTTCGGCTGCTTTGCTGCTTCCCTGTGCTGGGAGTGGAGCCGCTCTGCTAGAGGAGTGGCAGTTTGGGGGCTCCTGCCTAGCAGCTGGAGGGGCCCCTGACAGTCGAGCGCAGCCACCCGCAGCTTCCAGCGACCCACAGAGGCAAACTGCAAACCCAAGGGGCGGCTCTCCGCCGCCAGATGGGCGCAGCCCCCGCAGAGAGAGAGAATCTCAGTAGCATCCATGGCACTGTCTCAGCCAAGGCGTGAGAACGGAAAAGAAAAGTTCAATAATGACTCACAAACAAAGTGGAATAAATAGAAATTATAATAAAGTCGTCACTGCTAAAGAAATTCGAACTTAAATATGCCATGAGGATGCTTGGGATTCGCTGAAACACGGGAAGACCAAGGTGGGCGAGGAACTCGAATACTTTCGGGCTTGACAAGATAGAAATAGGTATTTGTTCCGCTCCTCTCATGGAAAAATGAATTAATAAAGTAAATAATAAGCAAATAGTAGATAGAAAACTCCATTTTCAAGGGAGCGAGAGGAAACAAACGAGAAGGCAGGAAAAGCGGACCCACAGAGTTGTGCAGTGTTAATTCTTCTGCATCAAATAAGTAGGGGGTGTACAGGGGAGAACGAGCATTTAAAATAACCCAATTCAATTGTAGTTTTCCGTTCCTTTTGCTGTTTCTTTCTTGCGTCTTTTGCCTCTCGGACAGACCGGCAATTCCAGCTGCATATCTGCCTCTAGCCAGCCATAGCTTGTCTTGGCCATACACAGCAAGATACAACACCATTCTTTCTCCTTTCTTTTACTTGATTAGGTCGGACTGTTTGTTTTTTATCCCTCTGCAAGTGTGTGGCTTCTGAACGCTTTCTATTCCAAAGAGGAAGCTGATATCTTCCCTTCCTCACGATCATTCAGGTGTACGAATCTGAAATGGTCCGTCGATAGATGTGTTCATCTCTCCGGTCATTTTGAGGTTCCCCGGCCATACAACTCGCCATTAGTCCTAATTTTAAAGCCGATTTGTGTGTTCTGCTCGTTTAGCCATGCGTTGCCTTGGGAACCGATTCCACTTCTTGGGTTGATCGGTGTTCGGGTGCAGGAAGCGAACTTTCCTGTTGCGTGGCTCAGCTCTGTCATAAAATTCATTTTTAGTAGTTCGGCCGAGTTGGGATTTGCTGGAGGATGTGGACGCAGGCCAGCAGACGGGAGTGACTTTGACTTGGGGTGTTGGCTGCACGCTGTCTCGTTCCACTGAACCTGCAGATGAATTCAATGCGTTACTTGGCCTCTTTGTAAGTTAAAAGCCGTAACAAGGCGAGCCTAAGAAAGCCAACAAACGGGATTGCTCCGAGACACATCCGTCTACCCTGTCGGCACCGGGTAAATGTTGCATTCAAAGAAACTTTTAGTTTGTTAGCTGAATTGTCACAGTGGAAATGTGGGCACTCGGCAACTTTCAGGGTTTCTGCTGGTGCAGATTCGACGCCAGTCGCTAGTGTTTCCTGAAACTTTGAGTAGCCGTTGATATCTGTTATTAGGGCAATAAAGGTCTCTATTTTCATTCAGTCGGTTTATCGGTTGAGTGGGTAGGAGGCAGGCTAGTCTCCTGAACTAAGGATGTTGGCCGGGCACGCAGGCTTCAGGTTCCAAGGCTGTGCGAGGGTCCTTTCTGTTACAAAGCAAAGAATATAATGCAGACTGTTATTCTAATTAATTACTGTGATGTAGATAGAAGACTAACAATGAGAACACTAGCCAGGCCTGTCTCTGGCGGCGTATCTGAAGTTGCGAGCTGTGCTACAGTAAGTACAGACTCCGACTTGCATACCTATTCACGTCTGTGTCTAAAATGGGAATTTGCTTCATTTTATTTAATTTAAACTAACGACTAAAAGCCTCCAATAGCCTCTCCAAAAACCCTCAGGGTTTTCCTGGCTTAGTGCAGATCTCTACACAGACGAACACGGGTGCCCACCAACTTTCCCTACGGCCTGTAGGGATTTTAACTCCATGTTAATTATATTTTAATTATACTTTAATTATATTTTAGTTATTTATTTATCCCGTTTTAACTTCATTTTAATTCGCCAAGTGCCCAATTTGTTTCACCGCCTTTGCTCTATGCTTTTAGTTTCGAATTCTCAGTACCAGGTAATCCTGAAAAAGTCTTCGTGAGATCTTCATTACCAAAGAGCTCAAAAAGCCTTTATATTTAAAGAGCTACAGAAAGTAATACAACTTCATCTTTTTCCCGTCGTTGAACTTGCAGAGCCGCTTCCACAGAAATTCGCGCCACCAAAGTGACTGCGGAGGAACGTCCCATCAACTCACTAAGATAGTTCAGAAAACCCCAAACCCTAAAGCCTAATCCAGACATTTCAGCGTGCAGAAAATGTTTCAATTTGCAAGACGTTCCTGTCTCGCAGTATTCCCCCCCGCCTCACTAAATTCACTTCTTGGCATCCCGAGAGATGGAGAGGAAATGGCCAACGGGACACAAGGTTGCGACAACTAACTTCGAACGTCATAATGTCTCTAAGCGATCTATTTCTCTTTAAAGTTGACTGGCAGTTGGAATTCCATTTCATTGGGGAACTGCTTTTCCTTGCATCCGAAAGAAATCTAAGCGACTGCAGAGGAACATTCTCCAGCCCTTCATTTTAAAAATCGGCTACTGCACTGCGAAAGTCGCGATTCAAAGGGTCACGTGTAATAAATAATAATTTCATTTTGCGCGCACTGTATTCCAGATGAGGAGAGATACGAATATTTTCTTTCTAGTGTTTCGGGTGTATTGACAGCGACTTTTATTCTGCAGGCAAAACGAAGGTGATTTCTGGGGAAAGGTGGCCACCAGCAATTAACTTTTTGTATTCATTCGTTTTTACACGATGGAAGTGCCGCCTCTCAGCTCAGACAATTCAAGGAAAAATTATCCGAACCAGACAACGAACAACAGCAACCAGTCTGCTGCATCGAAGCTGCAGATGCCCCTACAGTGCGCTCTCCAATACAGAAGGCGTTTTGCTTCTAGTGCAAGGCCATGTTTGTAGTTTAGCTGCGGATGGCTCTGCCTCCCAGGCTGCCTACCCTGTGTGCGGCAGCAACGGACACGTTGGGTAAGGAGATGTTGAGGGCTTGAAGCATTTCTGCAGTGTCTTGATCGATGGAAATGGTCGTCACGTCGAGCTCCGACTTCTCGGGCACAAAATCCATTCGTCTTTCCCTCTCCTCCTCCTGCAGCTTGAGAGAAATGCCGCGAACAGGACCCTTCTGAATACGCTTCATTAAATGCTGAGAAACATAACAACCAGGTATTTTAAGTGCGCTGAGCTTTCTTTGGCTTCTTAGTTTTAGCATGCATATTGCGAGACAAACAACAAAAGGGACATAACACACACACAATGCTGCACGGCCTCCAGACGGGTCGTCCTTGATCCCATATGAACTGAAAAGGCGGCGAAAAACCTGCATCACCTTCAGCCAACAATGCGTCAACGCTACGGAAGTGGTACCGAACCAACCACACAGAATGGAAACAACCAACAAAACACGAGAAAATAACAAAACACTAAAAACGAACAACAGACTGGAAAACAACACTAGAAAATGATTCTCGGAGTGTCTCGGCATACAGTGGTAAATCCTGCAACCTTGTTGCGGATGCGCTTCGAGGGGATAAGCGCCACTTCCTCAGCAATTTTCTTGTTGATCTGGAAATCCAGAGTCAACCTAAGAAACAAAGAATTACAAACAAACAAACCCCTAACATAATGTCTAATGCCTTATGGACTCGTCCTCTGTAATAGATCTACTTCTGCTTTTCAAAAAATGATATAATAAAAAATTAACAATACAATTATTAAATGCTTACTTTGCATAGTACTTCTCGACGATTTGGCGCGCAGCGCGCTTCACGGTTTTCGTGCGGACACGTCCCTGAAATGAACAGCACAGAAATAAACAAAATATATTGCGAATTTCCTTAATGTCTGTAAAGACACCACGGTCGTACAGATTTGAAGAGGAGCGAGATGAGAAGCACAAAACCATCATTCATGTTGAGAAATGCGGGATGTGTTAAAGAGCCGCAAAGAAGTGAGAGTCCGACGCCTTTTGGAGCTTTCTGTCAAAATCAGCCGGTGATTCAAAACCGAAATATTGGGGTGTATCTACACCCAAAGTTCGGCGAATACGATAAAGACAGGCGTTGAAATGCAGTTCAGAAGAATGCATGATAAACTAGATAGTAAAAGTAAAGCATTTTTCAAAGAACCGCGTCTTCATCAAAACACATCAATTAATAATTCATGAAAAAAATGTGTTCTTGAACAGAGAAAGAAGAGCACGTAGGAAATGAATTGTAGGGCGGCAGACCGGCACACCTAAATCCCCCAGTGCCCCCACAGTACTCTCCCTTTGCGGCGTCCAATAAAAAAAATTAAACAAAAACCAAGTAAGTTTCTTCAATGTATTGGATGTCCAAGTAATCATAAATGCCTCCCTGAAAGAACCCCACAACAGGGCACTGCATCCCTTTTGTGGTTGAAGAAACCTGATCAAAATTCTCACCATTTTCAGAAAGTCAGAACGATCCTGAAAATCGTTCCGTCGAAAACTTTACAAATTGCACGTCGAGAAGCTTTTTTAACCCTCCAAGCCGCAAAGTTTCATGAAACGCCTCCCTTGGAGGACTCCAAAGGTCTGCCACAGCATTCGCATAGGTACACTGATTGGTAGCTTTGGGGCTGTGTGAAATTTGGTCTCTAGTGCGTCCTTGATCCAATATTCGTGCAATACACAAATTTCCCTTCATAAATGCTTGATGCTATTCATTTTTCATTAGCATTGTAGGTCACGGGATTTTCAGACGGGTTCATGTGCTAAGTGAAACTTTTTCCACGAATGTGCCGCTAGTAGGTGTCGTGACACCTGACAACAAACGTTCAGAAATGACGATGGCAGCTGCCTCTCTAAAGGATAAGGCTAATTCCGCATTTCCATTCATTATCTAAGCTTAAATTGAATTTTTCTACTGAATGGCTTGGTATTCTCCGTGGCACTTTCCGTGTCGCAACAGCAGCACAAGTGGTTCAGCGTGTGCCTTCAGACACACAAGAAGTTGCTTCCCCAGTTCCACTGTCTATTGCCTGCCTGCATAGGTTAAGACCAAGTGCTAATTTCAGGTGTAGCGACAGGGCGCGGATCAGCTGGCTTTCCGTGCGCTTCTAGTTGCACCAAGGTTGCCCAGCTGTATCGTCATTTACTATGACACGCATCGTTCCCCGTTGTTTCAGAAGCACAAACAACGTTTTTAATTACGTCTTACAATCAGTATATTGAAGAAATTTTGGTGTTTAAATGAGTGTTTCTTGGTCTAATCCCGCATTTAAGCACGAGGGATAATTATAGACAAGTCCACCGTGATACATTATTGATCATCCGCCTATACACACACAAACAGCCACTATGGAAGCAGCATTTAGCTGCACCAACGGTTCTCACGCTTACTGCGAGGTGATCGCCGTGCGCCACGGGCTGACAGACTACAATGCAGAACGCAGGCTCCAGGTGCGTTATGTTAATTCCCTGATCATGAGCAGTGGGAGAACGAAAGCAAGAAAAGATTAGTCCATTAACAGATGCTTTTATGGAGAAATGAGGTTCACCTGTGGCAGGGTCATTTGCGGCAGGGTCACCTGTTTCCTGGTATGCAACGGCTGCACAGGGACGCCTGGACGTGCCGCTGAACGACACAGGAAGAAACCAATGCAGGGAGTGCGGCAGCCAATTGAAGTACGTCGAACAGATAGAGACAGAATGGAAGGTAGAACAGACAAGTAGAATCAACGAATCCGTACTCTCTGAACTAGAAGATTCGCAGTAGTGGTTTGGTGTGCCTTCATCAGGCTCTCTGCCTGTGCTGCTGCCTTTTTCCCTCTCCATGCAGGCAGATGTTTCAAGGTGGCCAGAAGATTGCTATTGATGGAATATACGCAAGTCCCTTACAACGAGCTCGCGAGTCTGCGGAAATGTTCGTCCTCTTGCACCGCTGCTTCCCTTGGACCCCTCCTTCAGTAGCTTGTCATTTTATGAGTCTTTTTTCTCCCTTCTTTGTTTTGACTTTGCGGTCAAACGGAGACAGACGCATTTCCACCACTTGGATTCAGCATAGGTCCGTCTGCGTTCAATTGTGAGGCTGCAGAATCCGGGAAAGCGCCAGCATCCCGTGCGATATTGTTCTCGATAGTCGCATTGAGGAGTGGAACGCTGGAATTCTTCAAGGTAGATAGGGGACTCTAAGGATTTGTGGTTTTAGCATTATTAGTAAAAACGTATTCATCTTTTTTTCTGTTTTTTGTCAGCTTACACTAACGTGTGCGTTTGCTTCTCCAGGCCATTTAATCTCGGAGCTGGGCGTTTTGTTCCCCAGTGCGTGGGAAGCTTGGAATCGAAGCCGGTGCGGCGAATAGCAAATGAATATCATTGAATTCTTCGCTTTGAGAATGGTTTGGTTATCTCAGGTGCACATACAGCGGTGGACAATATCCTTTTTTCCTCGTCTCTCTCTGTCTTCTTTTGTCTTTGCTTGTCTCTGTCTCTGTTTGTCTCTGCTTGTCTCTATCTGTTTCTGTCTGTATCTGTCTCAATCTGTCTCTATCACCGTGGAGTGCCGTGCGGTTGTGTTGGTTCAGGGATCCAGGCTTTGTTTTTGAGGGAGGCGAGAGTTTCCAACAGCGGTGTGTTACCACGTTTTCTGGTGTCTGTCCACCACGTTTTGAAGCCTATTTGTTTGTTCATCAGTCACACGATCATATCATTCAGTGTTCCTTCCGCCGCTGGTGCCTATCTGTGGATCTTTTCTTTGAAAATTTGATGCGTTGCAGGTACGATCGCGTCAAGGGCTTTTTTCTGGACGTTGCTGTACGCCACGCAGGGCAAAGAATCCTTGTGGTCACACATGGAGGCGTCCTGGATGACCTGTTCAGGCTAGTGAGGTGAACTGTAACCAGAAAAACGTTTGACACGCACCGTTATATTATGAACATACGAACACAGGAAAATGCGAACGACTTTCTGAATAGTATTAAATAAGACTGTCTGAATCCCATTAGATCAGCCTGTTAGAATCACATTCAATAGAGCTTTGATACACAAGAGAATCTATTTTAATAACCGGATGTATCCGCATGGTTGTTTTTTCAGGGATATTCCGATGAATATAAAGACCAATGCCCCAAAGCTGAACGCAGAAATTCACATCGTGAGGGCCCACGTCGAGACTAGCATGTTGAATGTTAGTACACCGGAGGCAGCTAGTGGTTCTTCTGTAAATGTTGCTTCGACTGACTCGACTTCAAACTCTCCTGAAAAACCACAAATTACCTGGGAAATTGTCATGTGGGGAAAGCTGGCGAAAGCGGATGCGCTTTTGACCGGAAAGTTCGGGGACCAGCCGATCGACATTTCTGTCAGAAATATTGAATATGCGTGAGTTGCCATGGCAAACCAGCAGTTCATCTTTTGTTTTCCTTACATTTGCGGTACGAAGACCTGGCGGCTGCATTTGCGCACCTTCGCCATGGTTCAGTTCTGCTTTTATGATCCAAGGGTGCCTTTAGAATGTTCCTCCTGTTTTCCCAACTCCACGGAAACAGGAACATATACCTTTGGTGGGCGTTTCGACTCTTCAGCTACCGCCAATGAAACGATTGGCTACGACTCTGCTACTTTTTTTTAAACGTATGAATCGAAAGTGTATAAAGGGAGGATACATTCGCCTTTGGCTTTCCATGTTTTGTGAACTGAGCTAGTCACTAGTCGTTGTACACCCTAATCCTAATGACAGACCAGCAGGGTTAGCAGGGAATAATGAACAAGCTTTGTCATTCACCGAAGGCACTGCGGAAAAAAGAGTCAGAATCTAACCGAGTCATCCCTTATCGTTCTCGATAAAATGAATTTTAACTGAGTTTCCGCATGAGAATGCCAAGATTGATCACCAAGGCATGTCATCAGGTGTAACTGGAACTAACCGCCACATGGTCGACTTGCCATGAACAAACTATGTGCATTCACCCCCTGTGTATATCCGTGCGATATAATAGTGAATATTTAGTACAAATGGGGCGCTGGGGGCAAGTAATTTTTTTTGCTGGGCAAGTTTTCCTCAGTACCGCCATGAGAATTTCTGGGGTTCCAGCAGAAGCGTTTAGGTCGAAGATTGGCCTGCAGCTACCAGCGAACAGACAAAACAGAAACCTCCGTCCACACAGTCTGTACGGCCAATTTAAAGAGAAGGCTTCGACAGGAACAGAAATGCGGGAATGTGGAGAAGGTAGTCGGGCAGCTTTCCAAATGAACAACCGGGCAAACCTGAATAGAGCCATTCTAATATCAGGTCACAAGGGGCTTCTGACAATGGCCATAGACAATTCTGACCCAGACGCAACGATTCTTGTCCATGCTCAGCTCTCCAAGACAAAGTTCACTGCCTTCACAGGCGCGGTACGCAATCAAGTTCCTCTGTCTGTCTTATACTGATCTAGAAATGTGAATAAACTCAGGCGATAGAAAAGGAATACAACCTAAAAGACGTGCTAATTCCACTCGATACTGTAGATGACCATTGCTTTCTTGTAAGATACAAGTCGGATTTTGGAACTGTCTTCTGCGCACGGTGAGCTTTCCAGTACAATAAATACACAACACCAATATGCTCTCCAGTACAATACACAACACCAATCTGCATTCCAATACAATAAATATACAACGCCAATCTTCATTTGTATTGCCATGTCAGGAACCTCCACAGTCGGAACGAGTGGATGAATTATCTCCACGAGAGCATCTTATGCGAGGAAACCGGAGTGGTAACTTCGTATCAGCAAATCCACATGGCCAAATATGTCTGAGCAGCTTTCAGAAGGGCAAACTCCCTGCAGAGCCAGGGGAAGAAATGTGGGCATTGAATTGCTTCTGAATTCTGCATCTTCATACCCAACAAAAAGTTGCTGCCAGGGAAAAAGAAGAAGCCGTCGTGCAAACAATGCCGGTGGAAGAGCCATCCGGAATTAATATTCATCTGTAATTTCATTTCTTCAAATATAATTGTATTTGGTTATTACCAAAAAGAACAGATCAGACAGCCCCCTCGGGAAACCCCAACTCTTGGTTAACGGCGTGACTGTTCAGGTACTGTTTACTACAATGCAGTTTATAAATTCTTTCCATGCGTATCCGAAAAAACAGGAAATGGAAGGCATCCAACGGGTAAGCAACTCGTAGAGTTTGCCCGCAAAAACTTGTACCTATTAGTGCTCTGAAGGCTCAAGCTGTTCGCGAGTAAGTACCAACTGGAGAAGGTCGGAGGACCTTTTTCGAAAAGCACTTCGCTCTACAATACTAGAGTTGAATGTCCTTAAAGAGATCATAAACAATTTGCTTCCTAATTCGCAGCGTCTTCCCGAGCCCCCCAAGTCCAAGCATTCACGAATTTCCAAACCCAGCAGCATCTGTAAACCCACGTGATCCCAACAGCCTCGACGCCGAAGGGGAGCCAAAAACTGCAGAGGGTTTGTGAAAATAAATACAAGTACATTATCCACTTAATTACCAAAATATATTATCTTTTTCTGCTCACAGCCATCGCGGCAATAAACGAGGCGGCGGCTGAGGAGCGACTCATCGGTCTCAAAGATCCGAGAGTTCCGGAAACCGGATTTGCGAAAAGGTCCATGAAATAATTTTCATGAAGCATTTGTTTACCGCGTGAGTTCTGTACATTTTGTTCAAAAGTGCGAATAAATACACAAGTTCAATTTCTTTCAGATCACAGACAACGGCGAGATACCACATGTGGCCTGCTGGATCTCAATTGTCGGCTTCCACCCATACCCCGATCAAATTAATGATGATTTCGAAGACATCCAGCGCATGCATTAATTGCAGCGCTTGCGGCAATTCCTGAATGCCTCCTGTAGTAACGCGTTTGCTCCGTCTGAAGATAGTTCTATAGCTCTTGCACGCTCTCCATGGTTGGCTCGTCTCTCGGCTCCTTATGAAGAATTCGGATCAGCATATAATTCTTCCAAGGCCCGATGCGGTACCCAAGAGGCTGAAGCCGCACCACGTCGCCCAGGCGGGCTTCGCTTGCCTCGTCGTGTGCCCACACCTTCTTTGTGTACCGGAATGTTTTCTTGTAGCGGACAACGTACATGTATCTGGCCGCAAGCAGCAGACAATACCGCCAACTTGAACCATGTGTTTCTTATGAACAAAAACTGTTGATCACCTTGAAAATTCTATTTGCTTCAGCTGGGTGGGTATTATTAGGAAATGTACTTTTTAAAGTTATGAAGTAAGGAGGACTAGTGGAAGGAAAGAAGATAAATTTGCGGAAAAGTACCTGTCGCATGCCACGCGGATGGACTTGGGATGTTTGTCGTTGATGACGTAACCCACTAACTCATTATTTGGAAGTTTGTTCTTCATAACTGCACGTAGCGCACCATTCGCAGCAAAAGAGATAGAAAAAATACACATATATATATATATATATATGATATAATATAATATAATATAAAGGCTTCTGCTTCAGCGAAATCCAATGAAAAATCGGCTTTCCAGGGTTCCAAGCGAGATGCGACTCGAGGAAGAAATGCGCCCAAAAAACAATCATTAAAAACCTTTGAGAATGCACAGACAGGTCTGGCCCCTACTTCTCCCATGGCAATGCAAACAAATCTGTCATTTATAAATTGATCATTTGTAATATATAATGTGTTTTTTCGTACATGTGCGCAAGTATCCTGCAGTCGATCGCTGCCATGCCTTGTAGTGCCAGTGCTGAAGCACCGGCGACAACCTCCACATCTTCCCGTCTCTTTCTGTTCTAAATTAATCAGATCATTCTAATAATAAAAAGACACCCGGGTTCCATGCTTTAAAAATGACGTTTTATCTCCTTTAAAATAAGAAAACAATGTAATATAGCATCCGCCAGTTGATGCGGCTGGCCGCAGAGGGGAAATTGGAAGAAATGTTGAGAGTTTCACCTTTAAATTGATTGCACTGTATCGGCTGAGACAAAGAAAAAGATGGCAATAAGATATTTCATAATTATGAATTTCGATTATATTCACACTGCATGCAGCAAGTGGGGCTGAACATATGCAGAGGAAGCCCTACCAGATCATTTCCTGGAAACACACTATTAAAAGTGCAGCATTTTAATACTTTGCATTCATGGAGTTTGTTTTTATTGTGAATGTGTTTGTTCGCTGCTTGGAGACTCTGAAATGCCGGCGAATTGCGTAAAAACAGCAAAGAGCCAATACAAAACTGGCTGTACAACGAATACATTTCTCATTGCCGTCTGACGCAGTAAATTATTTCTGGGTTAAGTTTGTTTCTAACTTAATTTTTTGCAGTCGAATGAGACTTTAATGGCAGAAAAAACTTCCTCCACCGGGTGATTTTTTTATTAAGTGGGGTTTGAAAGAATAGCGGTACAAAGTAAGTTATACGAAGTGTCTTGTATTGCTGATGATCCGTTGTTGGTAAGAAACTGTTCAGTGGGTTTGTAGCTGTTGGCTGCTTATTTTGCTTGACTTCTTGATTCATTTCCACGAAACTTCCGAATGCGAGGCTCTCCATTTCAACTGTTATTTCGGGAGTTATGGCGTTTTTCGTATCAACGAATGCAAAACACCGCTTGAATAACAGTATGGCCCCAGGAATCTTCATTAATGGGATGCAAATTGCATGCAATGAATTTTCAAGTTTTGATGTTTCTTTTTTCGTACACAAATGCGAATTCTCAATATTTCCCACTAATTCTTCAATGACATTTTATTTTGCATACCGCAGAAAACAAATTTCTTCTCCTCAACGCAGGTGCTTCGGCTGCTAACATTTCCCTCCTCAAGCTTTAGGCTTTTAAAAATACTTAAAGGCCCTTAAAATTTCCGACGCAGCTGTCCAGACAAAACAATCGATTTGTTATGTGCCGCATTTCCTTCTTAGAGGCCATGGAAAGAACCAATAGTAAGGATTGGGGTGTCTGTCCACCTCAAAGAAGCACACATGTATCTTTCATCCAAGACAGGCGAATCTCCTGCTGGCTTTCCTCCGGCAGGCTGCCACTTTCGCATTTGGCCTGAGGCTCCCTGGCCATCCATTTTAGAAAACAAGAAAAAGTGGGGATGCACTTCGCCATAGAGAAAAAGAATGCCCATCCAATCTGTTCCACCTGTGTCTGAGGTGTCTGTACACCGCAGTGGGTGACTGAAAACGTTCATTGCGTTTCTCCGCATTCACTATGTATTGAAATAAGTTGGAAAGTAGAGAGACTCGCAGGCACGGGCGTGCATGTCAAGGGAGCTGAAGAGGAGGCGCTGCGCCATTGGGTGCAGTTGATGGGGAAGTAAATCCTGAACTAGCGCAAGTTCAAACAGGTGCATATAAGGCTTCAACTGTTGCATTACATTGCATTCTCTGACGCGTATCATGTGCATCTCCACGCGCCTTCTGCGGAGGTGCCGGTCAATGGGGTGTACGAACACCTCAGGGATGCACGCGTCCCGCATGTCCGCCAGACAAATCAGCATAGCATTTCTTGTGAACTTCAATTCGTCTGGCGGACAAGCTCGCGATGAAATCTGAAAAGAATCTATGCTGTCCGTACAGCACGAGGCAAACAAAGACTCAGGCCCTTCAACATCGAATTCCCCTAAAGTTTGTACTTCATCAACTTTCTTCATCGTTCTCTCCCTCCCCACTGGCCACTCCACGCCGCCACCACCAAAAACGTAACAGTGCTTCAGATTCCTCGGCTGTTGCTGCTGCTGCT
>JRZD01019972.1:0-40066 GCA_000826945.1 Eimeria nieschulzi
CTCGTCCTCATTAAACCGGGACTCCGCAAACACCACTTCTCTTGGCATGTGACACCCCGCACTTTCAAGCTCGACGTCAACGGAACTACGGTGGGCCACGTGGAGCTCTATGTGCTCCGATGAAATTTGCGTTAATAAGTGCCACGTCTTTCCCTGAGCACAGCCAGTAGTATCCACCAAGTTTAAAGGAATACAACTGCTCATTTTTTTTCTTGAAGAGGCACTACTGCACTATTTGCTAGGATCTTAGGGATACGTCTAGTGTTCACGAAGATGCCAGTTGCAAGCGCCATTTGGTGTCTGCTCCTTGGCAATTCCGCAGGTTCTCCGCGATTCTTTTCTTTACTCCATCGACTCAGCCGCTGGAGCCACTTGGACGCTGACAGAAGCGGTAGGGGATAAGAGAGGCCTGGGGAATCCCAAACAAAGCCGCCAAGTTAACGTTTTCCGAATTCTTTTATATCTCTATATTATTATATGCATTGTGTACTTTATAAATATATTTTTATAATTTAAATGCCTGTTATAAATATATTTTATGTATTGTATTAATATCTATTGTGTGGCGTTGTGTGGCGTTGCAGGCCAGTGCACACAAGCCGCTGCCCACGGCGGAGGTGGGGGCCGCGCTGAAGAACGCAGCAGCTGAGGCCCCGCGTGTTTCTGAAGACACTTTTGCTGCTTTATCTGGAGGACAAGAGAGCAGCGAAACTGTCCCACATCCTCACACGGGGCTGCCTTTCCCTCGAGGTTACGCCAACAAAACATTTCTGCGAGAAGTGCCTAAAGGGGCGCAAACCATCGAAGACCTCAGGAACCTCCCAGGATTGGTTTTTATCCTTCCAAAGGCTCGCAGCTCGCGCGGCATGTGGGGCTCTTGTTTTGTGTCTGTTTAAGTCCGCAAGTCTGAGGTTCAAAAAAACAGAAATACCTCTTTAACGCCGTTTTGATTGTTTTGATGCAATTCCACTTTCTTCTTGTGGAGTGAGGCGCCCTTCGTGACCCTTTTACGGCTTAGGGCTGAAGTTCAGCTTTATTGTTAATGACCGCAAACCAAGGATACACGATGGGCACTGGCCGCTGGTGCTTCTGGGCGGGAGGGAATGCCAACTGTATACCTCTACAATCTATCCTTTACACATACGGATCTAAAAATATACTTACAGAAGTAGATATTTATGTGTAAGTACCTTATTTACATGTTTTTTTATAGGCACAGATATATACAATTCCTTTTGGGAAGCTAAACTCTGAAGCTGTTGAGTTCCCACAATGGGATTGGTGGAAAGTCTAGAATTTATGTTTCTGTATGGCATGTAATATCAAAGAAAGGTTTGGTGCTATTCACGAAAATGGCATTAAACAGCCAAAGTGGTGACGATCTCATGGGTGTACGGGATGGACTCAACGATGTTGAACTGTCGCTCGTTTCCTCTTCAGGAGTTCTCGCTCTATTTCCATCGATCGCTTGCCCGCTGTATGCCGAGTGGATTAAAAGTTATTTTTGTGGTGTATCTGTAGTTTTCACATGATGGCTGAGACTCAGACAGAGCAAGCAAGCGCACTCATCTTGAACTAGCACATAAATGAGCAATGCATATTTGAATGTTTTTTACTTTCCTCAAAGCGTGTGGTTCTTAAAACCAATCCCAGAAACAGTTAAATATGGGGAAAAAACGGGTATTATTGTTGGGAGGTTAGAATACTGGCTTCCTGAGGGCCTCCCCTTCATTCTGTTGGGCAAGAAAACCCCAAGGCCACGGAGCCCCACGTCCCTCGCCTTCCCAACGTTTTCTTTAACTTGAATGTTTGAAGAGATTAAGATGAATTTAAATACGATTTAGTAGCAATGTTCAAGTTTCATTCATTTTTCATTCATTTCCCTTCCCCGTTTCGGTCTCGAGCTCATGGCGGCATTGTTATTGAGTAGCAGTAAGCGGCGGACGACGAATATTCAAATGGTTACAGGACGCCATTCGCGTTCTGACGATTCAAAGCTTGCAGTGGCTTTGTCCCAACGGAGCCCTCTTACTTTCATGCAGAAAGTACAAATATCCAGCAGTCAAAGTGAACAGAAGAGATTATCTTTGATGTTCTAGACAGAATTCCTTTACGTGTTTTATGAACCAAAGTGGCATGGTAGCCTGCCCAGGCCTCTCGGCTGTTCCGGTAATTTGGAATGTTTTTCTTCTGCACGAGGATGCCTCGTCTGCCTCTGCTCTGCCGCCATCGCCCCATTGACTCGCACGCTTCTTCTCCTTACGCCGTTCATGCAGTCAAGGGCAGCAGCTATTTCAACCAGAAACAGCAAGTCTTTTCAGTTTGGCGGCTCGCCTCCCAGCAGTAGCACAGATACACCCTCTTATTGCCACTCCTCAAACCATCGAGGCTCTCCGTGTATTCATATTTCTCCTTACGCTGCAGACAAAACGCAGTTATATTCATGCTAAGTTTATTTTATTTATCTGCATGCAATGCGGATTCTGAAACGCGTGAGGCATCGCGACGGCGTGCTTCTACGTCTCTTGCTAGAAGAGGCGGACGATGTTTGGTTCCTATTCAACTTCATTGTTGAGGGAGACAGCATCAAAGGCACCACAGTGCGGAAAGTACAGAAAGAAACAGCGGGAGGGGGCATGGCAACAGAGGCCAGGAGGGTTCAGCTTTGTATCAAAGTGACCTCATCTGAATTCGAGGGGGCAGCTGCTCGTCTGCGTATCTCTGGCAAGATCTGTGAAGAGTCGCCTCATGCGAAAATGGGGGCATACCATACATTGGAGCTTGGGGTAACAGATGAGGTTGTGCTTATAAAAGACCATTGGGACGCGCAGCACGAGAGCCAGCTGAAAGAGGCAACAGATGCAGCTGGAAGGGCAGAGGCCCTGGTGCTGCTCATCCAAGCAGGACTGGCCAATCTGCTGTGCGTCAGCAGCAATCTCTCTCGCCTCCTTGCGAAGGTAGAAACGTCTCTGCCGAAGAACAGAAATGCGTATTCAGGGTATAATAAGGCCCTCTCCCGTTTTTTTAAAGATACGGCGGATGCGGTGTATATACACGTGGATTGGAATCAGCTGAAAGCATTCATTATAGCTGGCCCTGGGTTTTATAAGGACCAGTTCTTTGAATACTTCATGCAGGAGGCACGGAAACACGAACAAAAGCATATATTACAAAAGCGAGACTTGATAGCCGTGGTGCATGCGTCCTCAGCGTACAGACACACCCTAAGTGAGCTCATGTCGAATGCGAATGTAAAGAAGCTGCTAGCCGACACAAAGGCAGTAAGGCAGGCCACTTGTATTGACCAGCTGTATCGAATGCTGAACAATTCTTACCAGAGAAACCCACAGCTGCAGCAACACCACGGCAGCAGCAGCAGCAGCAGCTACGAGCAGAGCTCTCTTGTGTGCTACGGGCCAGACGAGGTGCGTAGAGCCGCAGACGTAGGAGCTCTGAAAGTGCTGATGGTGAGTGACGCGCTGCTGCGCAGCTCAGAGCTCGCACAGAGAAGGTTCTACGTCCAATTGCTGCAAGATGCCGCTGCGGCGGGGGCTGAGACTTTAACGTTTTCCGACCAGCACGCAACGGGGGAGCAGCTAGCGTTATTAGGGGGAGTGGCGGCCATCTTGAGGTTTCCTGTCCATGACGACGCAGATGAAGTGGAAACCACAGAAGCCTCAGATTTCAAGCGGCAGGCGCCCTGACTGCTGTATGTACTGCATGAGGAGATTAGTCGGGCCAAGCTGTTGAATCTAGAAACCCTTTTAAAACTGGAAACTGCATGCAACTCTATTTCTTATTAAATGCTCGCGTTGATGCATTTGAAAGGTGTATTGCGGCTTGCCAAGAACCTCCTAGCCGTTGCAGTTCAGCTGCACCTTCGGCTTCCTACTGGTGAAATTCTAAGGTAGCTGTGAGCATCTCGTTGATTTATTTCACATCCAGAATGCCAGAAACGAATAGTTCACTCTCAAGGGCAGCAGCAGCTAAGAGACGTTTGGTACTTACGAACTGTCAATACGCTGCACGGACAGGGGTGGAAAGGGGGAGAGACATTGAATTGTCTTTCAGTTCCAACGGACTAGAAAGCCCTTTTATGCCACGACTGCGAAAGGGAAGGCGTGAGCACAGAGCCACGCCTCATTGAGAATCCACATGACCGCTGGTCACTGAAGACCAGGAAAACGCATGCCGCACTGCGGGACACTGAGCTCGAACCCTTCCCCAGTAGAGATGCCAGACACTCTAAACGGGCCTAGTGGGTTTCCAGTTTTTTCTCCATTTAAAATAGCTTTCAAAAAGCTCCTGATGAAACGTGTAAATTTCCATTGTTATTTAATTGTTTCGGTTGCAAACTGCAAGTTGGGGGAGCCTATCTAACTGCTTGAACGAATTCTTGAATGCGATCGCTGAGTCTCATTTGCTGCATATCCTCCTTGTGCTCCTGCCCCTCATTAAATCGACTATCATTAGCTTACGCTTCGCAGGGCCTAAACATTCAGGCCTTGTCCTTTGAAAATCTTGCACTTTGTAGTTTGTTTAACATGTTTAAAAATAAACATATTTGAGTAAAACCGAACACTTTCTACGATTCCTAATTAATAAGCCGGATTAATATATTTGAGCATGGTACAAAAGTTCATTAGCTGCGGCAATAAAAATTTTTTTTTTCCATTTCGAATGTCGTCGTTGACAGTTACCGTAACGTGTATGTGGAGTACTTACAGCACAACCACTATATAAGACACGCAATAATTGAATTAGTAGCAGCAAACAAATGCTATAAAATTCTTTCTCTTAATAAGTGAGCACCAAACAGACGCTTAAAGGGTTTGTGTCTGGGGCTAAATCTCAAAGGATAGTCTCTAGCTGAGTTTCGAGGCAGGCATGGCGATCCTTATTAAGAAAAAGAGAGAACTAAATGGAATACACAAGACTCCCCAGTTCAAGAAAAACAAAAATTAATTACCAGCAGGAAAATAAACATAAATGTACTTTTTTTTTAAAGGAGGAGTGGAAAAAATTCGGTGAAGTAAAACGGCAGTGTCGCACTAAAGCGCCGAAAGGACTCAGCTGGTCCCTTGATTATGCCCTCTACGGGACATTCCACCAACTTTTCTCCTTTACCATTTGACTCAAAACTTTTGAATTTTTATTAATATGATTAGTGGGTTTGTTTAGTGGAATTACACGTCAAACCCGCGTTGTACTGTGGCAGTTGGTACTCTCCCCCCTATGCCCACGACGTGCCTCTCAGGTACGCTTTGCTAACAAGGGATGTAGGTTCCACCGGCAACAGCGGACAGTAATATTTGCTTCATGTTTTGGGCTTTAATGTCCGGCATGAGGACAGCAGGGAAGCGGCGAGCAGACGCGGCTGATGAGGCATCAGGCCATTGGTCGGCCGTGATGGTGCAGGAACACACAAATACCATCAAACGCCTGCGTTCAAGCCTTTCTTGCATACCTCAATATTCTTCTTCCGATCCTTATAAAGTTCCTTCTGACGAGGAAGCGGCGCACCGACTCCTGGCTATGCACTGGGCAAGAGAAGAGGCGGCAGCCGCTGCTCGACTAGCCACGGACAAAACTGCAGAAATAAACGAGCAGAACATTCTGCACGCTTTGCAGCAGACCAGTAATTCTTATCATGATGTAAGTACACCATCAGCAGACCAACCGTACCTATGGAACCTCCTTAACCCACGAGGTGATAGCGTGCCGTCTGTGTGCTTGCCAAATATGGGATTTCTCACAAGGAATCAAAGAGCCGCACAGAAGCTACTTATGCCAGCGGATGATACTGCAGCTAAGGCGCAGGAAAGAGGCTCTGGCTCTGGCGGCAAAGAACACCAAGGGCCATTGAGATTACCTCAGGCACCAGTACTACTCGGCCTGGAGCGCCAGTATTGTCATCCGTAGCTACAATGATGGTGGCTTAATAAGATCCGCTATTTTTTGTAACGTATTATTCCCGTTTATGTTGGTGGAAATTTGTCGACGCCGCCGTTTTATCGGATAATTGCGCGTCCGTCTCACCGTCTGGCCAAGCGCCAATTCTATTTATTTGTTTGCCATAATGCAAAATGTGGCGATTATTATTATGATAACTGACGTCTCCGCCACCCACGGAAAATCCGTGCAAAGAGTCGCAGTTACGGTACTACTAGCATTATGAAAGGAAAGACATGAAACTTGCCAGCTGGCTTCATCGGCGGCGTTCCAGAAAAGCACATTAACTCTAGGCTTCGACGAAAGCAACACCTAGTGCTTTTCTAATTTGTTTTTTTAAAATTAAGTTTTTCCCATAAGTCCTCCAGGGGCTCGTCACGGCCGTTAGGCTTCTGCATGCCAATCAGGTTATTCTTAAAGATTCACAGAACCGATGATTTTAACATCTAAACCCTGATGCCGTTTTTGTTTTTGTTGTTTTAAAGAATATTGCAAAGGGTGATACCAACATGCAGTGACTGGTGTTCCCCAATCCCAACCTTTCTGTAATCAATTGCTGACATCTTTCGTGTGGGACTGCAGAGGTCGACAAAAGTACTTCTCAGCCGTATTATATTTTCTTCCATTGTTTATACTATACAATTGAAAACCAGTGCAGAGAACACCACACGCAATCATCCAATCCGTACATCCAAGCACTAGGGCACTGCATATTCTTTGCCAAAGGCCTTATCTCGATGGCAACTCTTTAAAATTTTATCTTTCTGGCTTTTGTTATTGGATACGTTCTTTTGTAGTTGAGCGTATTTCACCACTACAAGGCATTCCTCCCTTCTGGAGGGGCTATGGCACGCCCCCAAGGCAGGGCACCCTTCATAACATCATCGGGGGAGTAAGTGTACGCATTAAAGTCTAGGCAGTCTCACGTATGGCCAAACTGCAGCAATATTTTTTTAAAATTTCGCCTGTATGCCAGGGTGGAGATAAGATTTTTATTTTGTCAACAACGGTACCGTTGGTTATTGGTACAAATCGATTGCACCTCTAAAACGTGTCTATTTCTCACTTGCACTTTATCCTGTTCAGAATTATATGGCCCGGACAGCAAGGACAGGCTAGAGGCCGTGATATCACCCTACCTCTGACCACAGCGACTCCTTTGGCCAGGCGACCCTCGGGTTTCTTTCGAAAATGCGGAGCGGCTTTGAGAAGACCTCTTTGTTGTTTCCCACCATCTTCTGTTGAACCACCAACATGGGGGGACGAGCCTGCCTTGTGGTTTCCCCCTATCCTCGGATTTGCGCCAGTCTTCTGGCTGCTTTTGATAACCAGCACAGCTTTCTGCCTCGCCTCCTATTTGATTCCATCAAGGGTAAGGCGCACAGAATAATCAGCATGGCGAACCCCACCTAATTCTGTGAACGCTTTTGTTGTTGCTAACTATTAATCTATAAAACCGTTCCATAGCGCAGTTTCCTTAGAGTTGCCAAAAGCCAGCCTTTTATCGTTGCCCTCATGAGGCAAAGGGAAACAGTTTTGCTATGTACCGGTTGGTATGCTTATGAACGTTTTTGAAAAAGGTATGCATGACCACCTTCACTGTATTTCTCTGCCTGGTCGGCCTCTGTTTCCACGAATTCGCACACGCAGCCACCGCTTACATAGCTGGAGCAGATCATGTCCCGGAATCGGTGGGTCCCTTGTAGCCATGTGCACAGCTATGGGATTAGTTTAGTTCCACCAAAGTGTCTGCAGGAGTGCCCAGCAATAATGGCAAAGGCATTCAAAATATTAGCGCATGCAGACGGATTAGCCATAGCACAAGTATCATCTCTGACGCTGTCCTTGGCGCCTATGAAGTAGCAAGAACCGTTCAGAAATTTGTGGTAGCATCGGAATTGCCCAATGGTTTGTTTCAGGGGTACTTAACATGCGACCTGCTACGATACATGGACTTTTTGGACATAATATTGGCCGCGCTGTTCATTAGTTTCGGAGGTTTTGTGATTCCGGGAGGTCGCGTTCGTCTCGACGTAAGCCATTTGTGCCTGTGGAGCCACTTAATTTCAGTAAATTCCACCTCAACCAGCCATAGTTGCTGCGTGCCCACCGATCCTTACCGTTGATATGTTTCTTACCGCCTTATCGAGTTTAGGGGCCCCCAGTAACACTGTGGTTTCTGTGCTTGCAGACGCGATCTGTGCGGAGCCGCGGTTGGAAGGCAGCAATTTCAATAGGTGAGACGCCGCCGCATCTTGGCTCTCATGAGACTCCCCCAGGCACCTGCATTTCATGGCTAACTCCAAACCCTGAACCGAAGACCTAAATACAGCTGCTCTCCGTCTGCGTGCATTGCAGCTGGCCCTCTGGCAAACCTGGTGCTGGCATTGGTGACGAGCGTTATTGTGCATATTTACACGTTGACAATTGCTACACATCCACCTCCAACGCTTCCTTTACCGATTGTAGCCCTCTTATGGTGAGTTCCAGACAGATAGGAATTCAAACTCTACTAGTTTGTATCTGTAGTAGGGTTTACTTTATTCTCAATATAATATAAGTCGCAGTAATTCATTGCTGGGCAAGAAATTATGGCTACAGCCTGCGTCAAGCTTATATCGACCAGGGCCACCCAGGGCCTTTCCGTTCTAGACCAGGCAGTATTCGTTGTTTTCTGTTTGTGGTGCAGCTTCATTTTCTTGCAAGTAATGTCGTGCATCCTGAACCTCGTGCCTTTTCCTCCACTAGAGTGAGAAGTTCACTACTGTTTTATGCATGAGTGTGTAATGTATCCAACACGCTCCAAAAGATGCTTAGAATATCACTGCCATCAAACTCATGTTGCGCAATATTGTGTTTGCCTGCTGCACGGCGGAAGTGGATGGTACGCGTTGGACCCCTACATTGCCGACAGATGCTTCCTAAAGGCATTCCTCGCGAATAGCCACATTACGGAACGCGTGTTTCTCATGGTTTCCACCGTGATTTTCTACGTCGCTTTCACCTACGTTAGTTGTCACGGACTTTGTGCTTTTGAACTTCAAGTTAAAAGACGCGATTCTCCCAACCGAGTTTCCTTCTTGAGACCCACGAAACTCAGTTGCCGGGATTCAGACCTAAAGTAATGGTGCATAGAGGTTAATTAGTTCCCGCTTTCTTTTCCCTAGGCATTCGTGCAAGCCAAGGGGTTTGTTGCTGATGCCTATTGTTTGTTTCAGGTACCGGGTGTTTGGAGCACGTTTGCATATTTTGCAGGTGCAGTAAGTGGAATACCATCAGGTGTCTTCTTACAGTGCATGCATATGATGATGAATCCACTCTCACCGGCTTTTGCAGGAGGCGTAGGCGCCGCAGATCTCACGAGACTGTGAGAAAGCGGACGTGACGAACCTGGTGATCCTTCGGAATGAACGATCACTAGGGCAATCGGTATCTCTTTTGACATTTGGCTGGCGAAATGTGCAATTGGATTCGCCTCTCTGAAACTTCCGACAACTTTAATGTGCCCTACCGAGCCCTGCCCTGCATTGCGACTAAACCCGTTGCAAGCATCTCATACTAACTCTGACACGCATTGGCTACCCGTAGGGTTTCGCATTCACGTTGGCTTCCCGACCGCCAAAAGAGCAGATTCAATTATGGTAAGGCTGCCTTCCCGACGATGCAGTAGGCAAATCCTGTTTTCGGCCCACAGTGCAACAAACTAGTGATATACACATAACATATAGATGTGTATACATGCACACCGACTTTTACGAAAATGTGCATGTTAGGAGAGGAAGTGCATCAAACGTCGCATAGCTTGTAGATGCGTCACTCGGCGATGGCTCTTAGAGAGTCGAATCTACGGTGCAACACACTCAACAAACACCTGACGCTGAGTATAGAAGTCGGTTTTGCATTCCTGGATTGTTTGGAATGCATTGGTATGTACAGTAGCCCCGGTGCTCTTGAAATTGGATGGCTACTGAAGAAGGATGCTGTCATTACTCTGTTATTTGGTAGTGACGCAGCGGATTCAATTTTCACGAAGACTCTACCCAGTCCTTGAACCTTGCAAATAAGCATTGGCGCATCCGCTGCGCTGTCAAATCCTCTAGAGGAAATATATCTAAAAAAATATGTCCAATGGTGTCGTTTCTCTCCCGGCAGGCTGCGAGAAAGCTAGGCACGAAAATCGAGTTACATACAGACCTCATGTATATTCTTTCTCCAGTGCTTTGAAGATGGTTTCAAGCTGCATGCTCATTGTTTCTTCATAGATGGCTGCAGTCTTAGCATCGCGGTAATACTTTTCCAGTGGGTATTCTTTCGTATATCCACGGCTCCCGAAGAATTCAATGCATTGGCTCGCCACCTTCTCTGCCACGCAAGATGCCATGTACTTGGCCATCGCTGCCTCCTTTGCAAACGGAAGCCCAACACTCTTCAGTGCAGCTGCATTATATACGAGGAGACGCGCTGCCTCTATATCCGTGGCAAGCTGAGCACACAAGAGTTTCGCCAGAAGCCCGTACTGGAACCAGTAAGCCGTAGTCTTGTCTTGCCTAGTAATCCGTGTTTGTTACACAGAATGCCTATAACCCTTAATTCAAAAATAAAAACCATCGACTCCCAAAACTGACGGAGGGGCTGCACCACGCATCTACCGTTATCCCTCTTTGGCAAAGTTTGCATCTGCCTCTAAGAATGGAAGGCAAAACATTCATAACTCCAAACCCTAAACAGCGCAGCCGTCAAGAGTTGCATACCTGTGCGGCTTTGAAACGAACCCCTTGGAAGTCTATTAGTTTCTGCCCAAACTGTTCACGCTCGTTTATGTAAGGAGCAGTGGTGGCGAAGGCGCCCTGTGCCAGTCCCAGCATCACGGCTGCGGTATCTGAGAAAAAGCCAGACGACTACAAGGCTTCTCGCATTCGCCTATAGCTAGATCGTTTGTGTTCTTTCTGTTAGCTCGTGACGAAGAGTTCGGGAAGTACTAAACATAAGGGAAGCGATAGTACAGGGGCCCCTCAGATGCCTCTCTGCAGCTCAATGGTGGAATTACCAATTTGGCTTTCGTTCAGAAGGCTGGCCGCCAGCTCGCACCCCTCTCCCACGGACCCCAGCACCCGGTTTTCTGGAACCTGAGAAGCCGGAACCCGTGCAAAATGAGACAAATTGAGACACGGTTGGGATGTCTAGGCACATAGACACTTGTGGTACGTCTGAAGATAACTGTGCAACTGATCCAACAAACGCTTTATGAATTGCGTCTTACAAAGACATTGTCCAGAGTGATTTCGCAGGTGGAGGACGCGCGAATACCAAGTTTCTCACATTTACTGCCTACAGCAAGCCCCTCCGTTTCGGCGTCCACAAGAAAACAGCAGATTCCCTCGTGCTTCTGAACGGACATGACCAATCAGGAAGGCAAAACAAGCCAACATGCAGCAGCCTCCTCACTGCTCAGAACTCTCTAAGGTTGCCAGCAGTGTATATGTAGCTAACCAATACACAAATAACACTAACGTTTTTGGGAAAAGAACTCATCGATTCTGAAATCAAAAGTTTTGCATCGAGAGTTCAAGTTTTTAAAGAGTGATATTGTACCTTTTCAGAGGCTACAGTGGCGAATACGAGAAATAAACCGGCTTCCTCGGAATTGGAGATCCACTGCTTGGAGCCCGTCAGCAGCCAGCCTTTGCGTTCCTCATCCCAAGTGGCCGAACAACGAAGAGCAAAGGCATCACTACCGCTTGCAGATTCACTTAAGCAAAAGCTGCCAACTGTGTCTGCAGGTGTACACACTCACTCACCATTAGGTGCAACGCATAGATGGGACAACGCTCAGAAATCAGTATATAATTTCCACATATCGCTATAAGGATACATGTTTGTTCTGTATGTATCCAGATGTCAACAAAGATACTGTTGTCACCTGAGCAAAGCTTGGGGATGTAGTGTTTCTTCTGCTCCTCCGTGCCATGTCGGCTCAATGCTCGAAGAACCAGGCCGTTCTGAATCAAATAACTCAGTTGGAAATGCCTTTCGTTGATAATCTAGTCACGGGTTCGATTTCCACAAAGGGATGTGAGTGCCGGAAAGGTCTACTAAAAGGTTTTGCCTCCTCACGGTGTCAATAGTGAGGAGAAAACAAATGTGAATACTTAAACAATTATATTTAATATGTGTACCCATATGTCTACATACATATGGACACCATGGCATAGCATTTTCATGGTTCACCCTTGGACATCTTCATAGGAGGACCCGAAGGATGAACAGAAAGCTCTGGCTTCAAACGCCACTTTTCAACCTCTTTCTAGAGTGCTAGTTTTACATACAAAGCACCAGTAGCACCACCAGCTGAGACGTACGTGTATTTTCACGAGGAAACCAACAGAGGGATCCACTCTGCTCAGTTCTTCTACCACCATCAAACTGTCAGCGACAGACATGCCGCTGCCTCCTTCACTAGTGCCCACCTCCATCGCCATAAGTCCTGCATGCATCACAGGCCACTAGCAGCAACAGCAGTAGCTGTGTTCTAGAAAGAACCGCGAAAGCAGTAAGGCGCACTGGTAACGCCGAATCATTACATATGGCAGTCGAGGCAGAAGCATGCAGGCAGCGTTTCTCATGTGAGATCCAGGGGCCTTTTGATTTCGCCTGTAGTCCTAATTGGATCTTTTCGGTTTGGGGTCTAACGGCTTACCCTGTTTAAACAGAGCGCTGATGATGTCAAGGCTCACTTTGCTCTCCTCATCCATCTTGGAAACCAGTGGACGAATCTCCTATAGTCACAATCTCATTAAAATCGTTATCTATTGGTACAACAGCATCAACAGCGGATGCCGCTAATGAGGGGATGAGAGAGCAGCAGCAGCGGACGATGACTTACCTCTTCTGCAAAGTTCCGTACGGCATCACGGAGCTGCTTACGTTCTGAAATCGTGCAAAACAATGAAGGGGAAAATAGAAAATATACACTGAAGTACTGTTATTACCCAAACGATTGCCCTTTTGCCTCGATTTTAAAACCAATAACGGAGCCCACCTGCAGTCACGGCGGTTAGAGGCCGAATTTCTTCTCCAGATACAGAAGAAAAGCCGCGATAGAGTGGCCATAGCGAAACCGTGGGCGCCCAACAGAGGGTCTTGGATGTCTTGCAGCAAAATAGGGCATCGGATCTGCTCCTATTTGGATTTAGTTTCCCTCTTAGTTTTATTCTAAAGAGAATGACGCACATCCAAAATAGCTCTGCGTGTTAGGTGGTAGCAAAGGCCTTGCCCTAAAAAGGTATACAGAAGGAAGGAATTAGGGTATAGGCACGCACCCAGAACGTGTGGAATGCGCACAATCGGAGAGCGTATGATACTTTCTAGAGGCCGCCGTTGGGATAGAGACGGTTCGGCAAAAAACCAGGCGGAGCGATTGTTGGACCTGTTGCATCTCCATCAATATGTTGAGTTTCTGGTGTAATGAACAAGCAGGTTCAACCATCGAGGACTGTTTTTCTGCAAAATGCATAAGGGCAGCGATCGGGCTTTGAAAGTAATGTATAGGACGCTCATGCTTACATCCGAATAAGCAGCTTATCAATACAAGCGCCCGATTTCTTGTTGACCAGCAAGTCCCTAGAGCCAGAGCTGCAAGTTGATAACACTGGAAGAGGGCAGCACACATTCTAATGTTAAGACACTCGCCTTTAGTAATTTTATAGTAGCTTATGGATCAAGGTGGCGTGACCAATGCTCCTAATTGAAATATCACGTGTTACTTTCCCCAGCTGAAGACGTGATGCAGCTTTGAGATGGGCAAGGCAGGATCCAACTGAATTAATTAGTAGACAGGAAGACCGCTTGTTCTGGCTTACTGGAGTTTGTTATGCGCAACACACAAAATTAAGTTGAAAGAATTATTTCCAGAATAGCTCTGTGGTGATCTCGAGCCCACACCCTTTGTACCAACATAATACTTAGTCGGCGAGGGGTCCTCGACAGAACCCCGTGCAGTAGGAAAACTGGGCAGAATTCTTCCTGCTATAATTCCCCCTCCCGTCCTATGTTGGTTTTTATTTTTATTTTTGTATTTATTTTTCCGTACGATTAATCCTTTTGTGTTTAGGGTATGAATTTCCTTTTTCAGTCTTCGCCTGGCGTTCCATTATCCCACCGCTCAATCAGCCGTTACAGCCGTTGTGACAATTTACTTTTGTTTATGGTTTAGAGATACCCCTGAGTAGTAGATGCGAGGAAGGGAGGCGGTATGATTAACACGAGAGGACATTTTCTTGAGAGATGGATTGTTATAAGGTAACGCCCCAACAAATGCCCTATTCATAAGTGGTTTCGCATGACCGGAGACTAACATAGACTATAGTAAGCCGTCATACAACATTTTAAATAAAGGAGTTATAGATCTACCCATGCATCTCACTTGTCATTAGCGTCGAGACCACCAGGCGGTGCATGTGGCCCACGTCTAGCTAGCCTCTGCAAATCAGGGTGGCTGAATAATACTGTGCTAGACTTTCCATAGGTAAGGAAGAAAAAGGGGAGGATCTAAGGCTCCCGGCCTCTCAAGGACGCGAAGCTTTCATGTCATTTCCCATGCGCTCAAAAGATGTGTTCCAAGCATGGAGTAAAGTGCAGTTATATAAGCGCGATTGGGATCTCCAGAGCGCCATACGCACAGAGGCTGCTAAGAAGGCGTATTCTGAGCTTGTCCTCCGTGTTTCTGTTGCCCATGTTTGATTCAACTGGGTGCTGTTCATCTCGAGTAGATGAATATGTGAGGGCGTTGTGTAGCACATAGACCATGTGAATGCAGTCTGAACCCCGCAATTGCTGCGCCTCTACCGCTGACCGACTTCTCCTATAAATAGGAACTAACTCCAGCAGTTCATGTTATTAGGATTTTCGCATGTCACCGAGATTCTTAACCATCGGGAATCTGCCTATATAACATGGAAGTTTCGCAGTGAATCGCCTGTTTGCACAGTCAATCAATCGCTTTAGTCAGGTAACTCCAAATAGAGACTAGATGGCGGTGCTCAGAAGGCACGCCACCCGCCACCCTATATATCGATTCCCTTGGTTGCATTCAAACGTTCGTGGCCACATCTCGCCACCAACTTTCCAGACACTCAAAATAAGATTTGTCTATCACATTTGCGCCTGAGGAGTTCAAGGAACTTGCGCAGATGCTTAGATTCGTACACCGGCAATGTATCCTGTAGTAGGCAATGAATTGCATTTTCATAGCGCGAGTTATTGCTTTAAAAAGCTTACAGAGTTTATTGCATTGCACCACAGGACATCAGAGGCCGCCTTTGACCAGAGCATCACTACTGCGCATGCAGCCGCATTAACAGCTTCTCGGAACACCTGAAACGAGGGAAATTTATATTCATTTCCGCGGGTCAACCTGGGGAATGGACGTACTGCTAATACAAGAGACGACATAACAAAGGCGACCATTATAACCATGGGTATGGAATCGAGCGATTTTTGTCCCTGTGATGTCTTGAAAATTAAGATCCGGAAATGCGTAGGTGGTAGGGGGCTTGAATTACCGTGTGATTGAATATCGGAGCAATTTCAAGGGCAATCCACGTGATCACGGCAACAAACAGGCTCTGAGAAGCGCAATGAAGCTCAGCAAGTGTGCTTTGGTTGAAATTAAGAGTTTACCATGGTCGAGAAGAACCCGACTTGGAAAGCAGGGCTGTATAGGTATTACATCTAGAGGTATATGTGCTGATACATCAAACACCTCTATTACCTTAAGAGCTCTTGGACGGAGTATCGGCGCGCGGAATAATGATCGTCCACTGTCCCTTGCGTTAACTCCTGTTGAGTTGCCTGATAATTAAGGGCTGCTTGTGCAGGAAGTTGTCCACGCTTACCAGATACCCAGCTAGAGCCGACTCAAGGAATCCACAGCTCGCTTCGTCCATCTTGGTTGGTAGAAGTTGATTGTTGAAAAGGACTACACTCGAAGCTCATTATCTAGAACCGTGTACGAAACAATTCGGGGTTAAACGTACGGCAATCATTTAAGTAAGCCAAACGTCGTTGCAGATATGTTGCCAAGGTATCGCTGTGGGGTTCGACGGCGGTCTCAGCAGCAAGCATTTGCATAAAAGTAGCGGGAATGCGGCAAATTGGTGCGAAGAATGCTGAGGCAGGAGAGTTAAGCCACGGCAGCTCAAACAGGTGAACAATGCAGCGAACTCACTTGCAGCTCCAAGAGGCCCCCAGTCCTTTGGTACGTCGGTACAAACAGGGAGCAGATAGTCACATCTGGGATTTCTAACACCATTCCGTGGCAGCTTTTCAAACCTGACATCGAACAGTGATTTTCAAACACACGCCACTAGTTTACGAAAAGCTCACCATTTTTTCACGCAACGTGTCGTGAGGAATTTTGTGAAAACGATTGCTGTTCACAAACTAAACGAACTTTCAGCCTTCCAAACGATATATCATTATTACCGCTCTCGAATTGCAGGACAAACGTCACAAGCACGATGATACAAGCCAGGCCTTGTCCGGGAGTCCTAGTGAATGATGTCATGATTCCCATGTATGTATCTGCATGAGACTCCACGATCAGAGCCTCGGGTACGGCTCTTCCCATAGTCAGCAAGGATGCGCATATCCAAATGTTCCAGAGCAGAGTTGCGCCAATGCCAACACTCGTCATAATGACGAATGTTAACATGTCGGGCATCTCTTCGAGTGCTTGGGCTCCAACTAGCAGAAGTTGCCTTGACCTGTGAAATATCCAGCATATGACTCTATAAACAGCCAGCAGCGCGCAGGTTTACTCATTACCTTGCGTAAGTTTTGGGGAAAATAACCGGGATCGCGCCTGTGCAAAACGACGCCATGGCCTGGATGCATATCACAACATGCAGACAGGCCACCAGGAATGAAGTCATTATTGTAGTGCTTACAAGGACACTTGCTAGAAGTAACAACGAAATATCTGGAGCGAGTACTCGCGGAGTGAAGAAGTGGTAAAGTGTTAGGAGGGCAATAGCCATTGCAAAAAAGCATGGTGCAAATGAGGCTGCCAGAGAAACATTTCTGCCTGCTTTCTTGTTCAGCATGGCCTTTATTCCAACAATAGCAATAACGATAGAGATGAAAACTGTGGCGAAGAGGACTTCGGTGGCTTTAAATACGTCTTGAACAAAACTGTACAGAAATGGGCGTTTTTGCTGAAGGGTGGTCAAAATATCCCTAGACTTCATGCGGCGCTGAAAACAGTACTGCCCGGAGACCTGCAGCCAATAAGCAGCTTGTGCCAACTGCTCTATGGTTACTAGATCGTCGCAAACCTACCAACTCAGAGCTAGACACAGGATGGACAGTTATGCCCCCCAGCCCATCTGGAATGTTGATGGTTCCTGTCCAGTCATCTGCGAATAATAATCATGTTCCTGCAGGCAAAGGACCCCCTCCAAACTTTCTTCCTCACCTGTAGGGCACGATTCGACGCAGATGCCGTTTATGGGATTGTACGGATCAGGATAGTACAGGTATTGTCGTTCCTCTCCAACAATCTTGGAACCGCAGAAATCAGCTGCACAGGGAAATTATTAAGTGGTTACATGCCACATGGGTAAAATGATAGACCAGCCGAACCGTTCAAATCATAGGGTGCAAGCTGCTTCAAGTTTCCTCTATAGCATGCTGCTGCACTCAGAAGGCAGGTGACACAAGAGAGACAGCCTGTCACCAGCGTCAGAATTGAGTCCGAATACCACCTTTTCAGTGGTAGTTCATCATGAGAAAATTTTGTCCGCTGCTCCCCGTAATTCCCCATGCTGAAATGCAGAGGCGATTAGTACGGCGGCTTTTAGAAACACGAATGCTTTCCCTTTCACGACTTGGCCCGCTCGGTATGATTTGGATAAATAGAAAATTCCTCAGCGAAAAGCGAAAAGAAGTTGCTGAAGAAATTTCACCTCTAGCTGCTGCCACTGCTAGAGTAGTGCGTATGTTAGCAACAAAGTCATGGGCGTCTTGCACATTGACTAGTACGTACACCTTATTTTGCCATGGACCTACCAGTCAACTGCGCCTTCGGTGTTAGAGGTTCATGCTTCAACGTCCAAGCAATACAATGGAAAAGTTGTTTATGGTGCAGATATTAGTGAGAAGCATGTCGGCACAGGACTGCATCCTGAAGCCAAGCTGTGGTTTCAGCGTCTGACTAAGCGTGTCCCCTTTGGCAATGATCAGATGAATGAGTGCAACGGGCCGACTCATCCTTCACAACATAAATTGGGTGAATGCGTTTTCTTTTAAATTAGGCCGTCCTACCATAATAACATTATGGTGCGCGAACCTTACGTTGGTGCATGGAATCATCTGCCAGAGAAAAATACAGAATACCAATCCGTTTTTGCGGCTCCTTTAACTATGCTGTTTATATAAGTTGCGCATCCTAGTTAATCACTATGAGGTAGGAAGAATGGCCATAGGATGCACGTGCGCATGAAAGACGGCGGACTTGGTGCAGAACTTATTTAGGCATGGCCGAAAGTGTGAATGGGTGTCAGTAGCAGATGAGAACGAGAAGAGTTCAACGGCACTTTCCGTATACTGCTACTTCAGAACATCCGGTTAGTTAAAAACAAAAATTAATCGTAGAATCCATTTGTCGGCTCTCTAAGTAAGCCTTAAGTTGTCATGCGCTCCCCTTCTTCAGTTCGCTTTCACAAGCATTCCGCTCGTTCAAAGAACGGCGTCTGCCCCAAACAATAATGGAAATTCGGGGGCCTACAGCACCTTTAGGCTCGGCAGGCACTCCATGTGTGAACATCCTATTAACGAGAGAATTGAAGGCGAAAATTGTCCCGTTCGCCTGGGGGAAACAAAATTTGATTCCACTCTTGACATGGGCAAACTCCAACGCACGCTGGCTTCCGAATGATGCGCCAACAGTGAAATCTTCAGCCTGAGAATGGACAAAAACGCAAGCACGACTCATGCAAAAGACCTTAAGTATCCAGTTCAGAAAGCTGAATTATCAAAGTAACGCTACGATTCTTCAAATGGCTTAGCCGTGCTTAGCCATGCTCTGGGTTGCGTTCATCGAGTCCCACCTGGTTCTTGTCAGTAGAATACGCATGGGAATCGTGGTGATGGGGCTTCCAATGAGAGCCGTCCGGGTAAATATTCATTCTGGTGGCATGGATTTCTAAATCAAAATAGTTCGAGAGCTTTTGCACCACTTTTCGAAATGTGGGAAATCCCTCAGGGTTCTCATGCTTCAAATGCTTTGACCACCGACAGACACCATTGACCGGAACAGCCACTTTTGTGTCACTATGTGCTTGCTGTGAATCAGCTGCCTCAATATGTGCTGTACTGCTTGAGGAATCCTGCTGCTGCCTGCGAGATATCAATGAACAACATGTGGCGCAACATTCAATGAAACAAAGTACTCCTTGAGAAGTCAGGGAGGCTGGAATATTGGGTCAGCAGGCCGGCATGTTCTACTCACGCGTCATAATCGTTCAACTCCTCAAGAAGAGTTTTGAAGATGACGCTACTTTCGCTTGGATTGAAGAATGACGGGATGCAAATGCTTCCTCCAGTAAGGGCCTTCTGTGAGACAAAGGAATCAATACTTTGTCAAAATTTACTGGTCTAACACCGAGGGAAGCATTTCCAGTCAACCCACCAAATGCGCACCTGCCCGGCCTACATGAAATAGCTTGAGTCGCTTTTAGGAAGACTTATATATCTAGGATTCAACTTCCTACCGGCCAAAAAGCAAGCGCGTAAATGGGTAGGCTGGGATTGCCGCAAGATGCTAGATCTCACTTTCTAAAGAGCCTGCACTTCTACTGTACGTAATCTTACCATGAAGTCTTCATGGGTTTGCCCGTCGCACATTGCAAATTGACTTCTGACCAGGGAGGAATGCGCATTCTCTAAGCATGCACGCTGTTCCGTGCAGGCCTTTGTCAGCGCGCCGGAAAAGGTGAAATTTTTAAGGTCCCTTGATGGGTCGCGCTGGCTTTCCCCGGCTCTCTTATTGCCGCATTCCCCCTGTGCGTTCCCATTAATTGATGTCTGACTGCCGATACGCTTGTCTTTCCTCCACCGGCCTTTCATTATTGTTAAAAAGTTAAAAATGAGTAAGGGGATAAGCGGTCTTGTTGTTGGGATTGTAGCTTCATGGGCTTCCTGCTTTTCATCGATAGGTCACAAGTCTCAAAAAACTGGAGGGCCAGTCCTCATACATACAAGCCACAGGTCCCTACTGGAAGAAATGCTCCGTTCATAAGCAAAAAGGAGCATTAATCTTTAAAAGCTAATAATTTCACTCCCTTAACTGGTAGAACTTCCAGAAGCGGCAACACTTACGGTGCAAGCTTGGAGCTCCGGCTACTACGGAGTAAACCCCGGAAGTTTAGTCGTTGAACTCGCATGATGAAGCTCTGAAATTCCGTTTTTAGTTGTTCAGATCCTTTATGCTCAAGAAAGACTTCGGCTGTACGCTCACGTACATCCTGTGACCAGCTGGGGAAGGGCAGCCCACTACCTCTAAGAGACTGTCCTCCCCCCCAACAGGAGAAGCATCCTCGACTTCAGCAGACAATCAATATTATTGGGCTTTTTAACACCTCATAGTACAGCCTCCAAGGACTCACGTGTTCCCACGAAGCCAGCGGCTTAGGGAGCACAACCCATTTAACTCGAAGCACCGCCATGAGGGAATCACCAAAGATGTTCGTATGGAGGGGTTTTGTGTGTTTGTGGGACATTGGAAAACAAACGGCACGGCGTGACGCATGAAGATTTTGAGAGACCACGATCCCATCAGCTCACCGCTATGGGCAAGGGGCCCCTTGGAACCCCTTCCTTCCATTTGTATGAGGAAGCAAAGTTAGCCCCCATCCGCCCCGTTAATCCCTCCTTTTGTGTTTCATTTGGCGCTTTTCCAGCTTCCAGGTTGCATGGCATTGCAGGCTGTTTCAGAGGTCCCAACTCGCACAACTTGAACTTTGAAAATTGCTTCATCAATAACTGCACTGGCTGTAGCGCTGCTTCGTCGGACACCTCGTCGCTGTGGCGTGTAGCCGCAGTATGCGGAATCCTGTGTTGGTTTCGAGCCCCAACGAGACCGCGCAGTTTGGATGCCCGCTGGTTCTCCACGCGGCGAAAGACAGCAAAGGCCATTGAGGATGTGCATTTGAGGCAAAAAGCGCAGAGACAGGAATTTCAATTACAAGAAAAGTTAGCGAAAGGTTTATTATCGTTAAACTCTAGCACAAACAACTTCTTGCCAAAATACGCCAGAAACCCACTGGCTCTGACCCCTCCTCCATCCCCCCCCGCCCTCTTCGACAGAATCCGCCTGTCTCCTCCTGTGGTCACCCGACGCTCCCCTCCTCCTGAGCTTTTGCAGGGGCCCCCCCAGCGCCCTATGGGCCGCGTGTCCGCTCTCAAGTCTACCGAACTCGCTGCTGCTGTCTTGACTTGTGCTCAGAAGCACAGAGAGAACCCCCGCCTGTGGCTCGAGTTGAATGCTGCCTGTCTCCGGCGTGGGCCCCACCTGGGGGCTGCAGAGGCGGCTCTTGTGTTGCATGGCTACGCCAGTGCAGGCATGAGGGTTTTGCCTGTTCTGCAGTCGTGTGTAGAGACACTGCTGTGCAAATGGAACGACGCAAGACTTGTAGATGTGGCGCGCGCCTTGCATTCGCTTTTGGGGGCCTTTGGAGTGCGCGATCTGCGCCTCCTTCGCAGGTCTATAGACACCTTTGGGCCTCTGCTTCGCCGGCGATGCAACGAACGGCTTGAGGGCCTTCCTTCACAAGATTCTCTCCAACACCTTCACACTTTGGCCCTCCTCCTTAAGGCCTTTGCAGCCGTGCAGCTGCCGTATCCCCCATTGCTCGCAACTGTGACGGAGGCCTTGCGTGCCCAGCTGCATCGGGCGCTGCCTCGCCAGCGGCTGAGGCCGAGGGTGAGCAGCAAAGGCTCTTCTCTTAAAGAAAGGCATGCAGAATGCATCTTTTCCCTTCCGGGCTTTGGTGCTTTTAGAGGCTCTGCAGATGGCCCGTTGCATGCGGACAGGCTGGGAGCCACAGCCCTTCAGCCTTCTTTAGTACTCAGCATTTTAGAGAGTCTTTCGAGGCTTGGCGTGAGGCACGAGCCTCTTTTCCATGCCTTGGACTCTTTCCTCGCTGCGACTGTCCCCACAGCAAACACGAATCCAGCTGAATCTGCAGCAAGGGCTCCGACGGTCCTTGTTGAGGCCTTGAGACCTTCTGTCGGTCTGGCGGCGGGGGCTGCTGCTGCTTACTGGGAAGCACCTCCCTATCCCTACTGTATGAAACGCGGTGAGGCTCTCAGCTCCTCCTTGGCGCCTCAGAGCGGCTGGCTGAGGGCCCAGGGTCACTTTTTATCTCCTTCCGAGGGTCAGGAGGCCCTTCTGGCCGCTGCAGCTGTGCATGCAACAGCGAGGCCCACGGAGGCCCCATCGCCAACCCCCTGGAGTCTCCGCCATTTGAGCCGCGCCGTGAAATGCCTTGGGCTGGTGGGGCGCAGAAGCCCCCAGCTGACGGCTGCGTGGGTGGCGGCGCTGCGGCACTGCGGCCACCGATGCTCCCCCGAGGATGTTCTTTTGGCTCTTGAGGCAGCGCGTGTCTCAGCCTTCTTTTCTCGGCCTTTGCTGCTGCAGCTGATGAGGAGATTTGCTCACCGCGCGGGAGACTCCTCCCTCCCGCTTGAAAAGAAAATTCTTTTCTCTGCCGCCGCTGCTGCTGCCCAGCTGCCTGTGGCCCTGGCCTCATTTTGGCGGGTGGTGGGCCTCAGCCTTCTCAGCCTTACTGGAGACGATCCCAGAGGGGCTGCGCCTTTTCTTTTAACAGGCAATGCATGCAGAGGCTTAAGGAGGCTCAGCCCAGCCGGCCTTCAGCTCCCTTTGGGTGGCCTGGCGAGGCCAGCGGCGGCCTGCCCCTCGCTAAGGCCTGCAGATGGGCTGCCTTTGCCTCCCGAGTCGGTTGAGGCTAATGCGATCCCAGCTCCACCGGGACGCACCCCGAAGCCCCCAGAGCCTCTCAGCCTGTCTCTGGCTGTGGCCTTGCTGGAGGCCGTGGCCCTGGCGGAGCCTGCCCTCCCACTACAGCTCGCCTACCCCGCGCTGGCGGCTTTGCTGCCGCTGCAAAAGGAGGCGCTGTCTCTTGCTCTCTCCTTGCGTGTCTTAGGGATGATAAGGTTGTTGAGGCTTAAGGCCAACACGTCTAACCCAGACCTTTTAATTTGTGCGGCAGCCAAAGAGAGGAGACAAAAGAAAAACAACTGTGCTGCCGTTGCTGCTGCTGCTACTGCACTTGCAGAGGCTGGGGAAATCGTGTGGGAAGGCGTGCGTCTCCAGGTGGAGTGTCTCCTGCGACGGCAGCAGCCAGGGCTCCTGCTGCCGTACGGAGACAGGGCCGGAGACAGGGAGGGGGAGAGGGAGGGTGCCTCCTGGATGGCCTTACTAGAAGGCCCGCTCTCTGGGGACGGGCAGCTCTTGGAACTTTGCGTGGCTGCTGTGTCTTTTGAAGGAGATGCGCATTGCCACAGAGATGGAGAGACCCCGTCTGTCTCTGAGGGTTTGTTTCCTGAGACAGAGACAACAAGCAGGCCCTCCAACGCTCGCTGCTCTGCGTGGGATGTTTTGCAGCACGTCAGAGCGCTGGTGGCCGCGAGGCGCAGCAGCTGTCCCCTCGTCTTTGGCTGCCTTGAGGAGGCGGTGCTGCTGCTGCAGTTGGAGCTGCTGCCCTACTGCCGCGAGGAGGGCCTCGCAGTGGCAGCGACGAGGCTGCTTGCAGCTTGTAGAGACGCAGCGTCTCCTCAGCAGCAACAAGGCCAGGCACGATCCCAGCAGTGCCTCCCTCGCCAGCCAGCAGACTTCAAGCGGCCTCTGCAGCAGACGCCAGTAGAGCGGGAGCTGGGACACACAGATGACGGGCTCAGAGGCCTCAATGGGTTGAGGCCTTCTCTTTCTTGGCAGAGACAGACAGGACACAAAAGTGAAGACACGTGGGCTCTCGATGTGAAGACGCTGGAGGTGATCGTCAGCTGCTTCAGCAGCCGTCTGGTGACAGGCTCCACGGCGACTGTCTTTCATGCCCTGGCCCTCACCCTCAGGGCCCTCCTGCATTCTTATTGGCAGGCCCTCTTGAGGCATTCGCTGCTTCCGGTCTGCAACGAGGGCCTTGCGAGGCCTCCTGCCGAGGATGGCCTTGCTGGGGATCGTCTCCCCGCTGGAGACGCCAGACGGGGCAGGGAGAACTCGGCGTCCCCACCAGCCAGCAGGCCTCCCCTAGGCGACCCCTTAAGGCCCCCAGTGCAGCGGCAAGAGAAGAGAGGGGCCTCAAGGAAAGACGAGGAGGCCGCTGAACTTCTCTGTTCAATTTGCCTGATGAACCTCGAGGCGATCCAGCAGAGGATCGACTCCCTGCAGGCTAACGAACTCGCACTCCTCGCGGCCGACGTACAAACCCTCCTTGCCTCCCTTGAGGCCAACGCTGAGGCCTCCTCCCCTGCCGCCTCTCAACAAAACCTTCAGCAGCCTTGCGGGCATCAGCAGGCAAGGGGATTGCATCCGCAACAACTCAAGGAGGACAGCGGGAAGCTGGGCCTGGGATCCACAGTCGAAAGTGGGGGCCTCAGTGCATGCGGGCCCCATGGGGAAGCCGCCAGTGCGCAGCAACTGGTAAGAGGGCTGGCGGGAGTCCTTGAGGCGGTAGCTCGCCGCTGGCTTTCCGTCCCAGCGACTGTCTCCTCCACAGGACCCATCAGCAGCCTCAACGTTTGGCTTCGCCTTGGCGGCCATGCAGGCGGGGAGGCTACGGCTCTGCAGGGGGCTCTGCCCAGTGCACTCGGCAGAGGCGACCCTCAGGCTGAGGGAGAGATTAAGGAGACAGAAAGTTCTCTGGAGGAAATTCGCCGTAAAGCTTTTTTTGAGGTTCTTTGCCCCGCCAGCCACAACCGGGAGGCCTTGCGCTGGCTGCAAGGCCTGAGCGTCGGAGCTGAAAGAAGTTCAGATGTGCACTGCTGGGGGGCCCCTCCAGCAGCCTCTTGCGTGAAGTCGACGCATGCGCAGGTCGCCTGTCCTGCCAAAGCCGCCGATGCAAAACACGAAAAACACAAAAGCTGGAATTGTGGTGGAAGCCAGAATTCCTCAGTTTGCCGCGGAACCGAGGATTCTTTGGCTGATGTTGGCGGGATGAGGCACTGGCTGATGGAGTTGTCATTGTTGCACTCAGCGACAGAAGAGCCACCGTGCATGCAGGGCGCGTCTGCCGCAGCTCGGGGGCTACTCACTTTGCCGAGGCATCGGGAATTGGCGCTAATGTGGCTTTCCCAGGTGATGAGGGCCCACGTTTAGGCGAGGCTGCATGCAGCAGCAGAGAAAGAACTGGTGCTGCCGCAGCGGCCCATATATGGACTGACGTATTCCCCGCCTCTACGACTTGGGGGAACACTCAGCGCAAGACAGCCGGATAATATCTTCTACAAGGGTTTGGCTTGTCTGCGCATTCTCTGCACCTCGCGACGCTCTCTGCCGTTTATCCCCTCGGGGCTTGGCTCGCTGCAGGCGACTGCATGCAGTCTTTGGCAATGCCGAAATTGGGGCTGGGAAAGCCAACCAATGTGCCGCTCGCGGCACCCAGACAGGCGGATAAGGAGCCCCAGCGACGTTCCAAGGAGCTCTGCCCTACTACTTTCTTCTTGGATGGTCAGAGACCCGCCATGCACAGTTTCACCATGAACAGCGGCCGTCCGACGGACGCAGCCATTCTACCTATCTTTCGTTTCTCAGGCGTAACCTGAAGGATCAAACAGGCTATTAAGAGGCTTCTGCATGCAGCCTGCGGATCAGCCTGGGCCGGAAGCAGCGCTACAGAATACACGCAGCGGAGTTTATGCGGCACAAGCTCAGCCTGTGCAATCCCAGATGCTCCAAACAGGCGAAACTGAGAAACTTTGTTTCATACCAAAGCAGCTATTTTATTAAACGCGGGGTAGCACCGTGGTTGTGTTGCTGTGGAAGGAAATTGGGCATCCCATTAAGCTACTGCCTCCTGCCACAGCTGGGCGCGCCTTGCACGCTTGACAACTTGAGGAGTTTTCATGGAAATCTCAAAGGCTCCTACAGGTATGCTCCTCAAACAATATTACGTTTTTTTGCGCCGCTCTGGCCGCCATGGATTGTCCATTAATTTAGTTTTTGTGCAACACAGTCGAGTTCCCAGCTCAGGAGTTCTTCCTTTTGATGCAACAGGAAGCGGATTCAGAGGCTTGCAGACAACACTTTGGACCTTGAGTTTGGGTGTCCGAGGAGTGGCATGCTAATTCATTGGTTTCTCCGTAACACGTGGAGCGTTGGAAGTTGTACTATGAGGTGTTAATATGCCCGATGGAAAGCTAGTCAGCCCAAGTCGGGTACCCCTTCAAAGTTAAATACCCTTCGCTGCACACCCTTGCGCACAGGCAGGTTTTAGCCAGCTTAAGGACTAGCTGAATCTGTCCTAAACCTACACTAAATGAGTCGTTATCGCCATTCAGGCAACCAAGTGCAAACTGTGGGGAGCACAGCAGTGCCTCGTCCTTGAAAAATGCAACCTGGTTACACTAGAAGGAACCCTGTTAAGATTTTGGACTAGAATCAGAAGCATGGAGTGTTTGCAGGAAAACAGGAAAACTATTTTTGGCAGCACCACTGGGCTGTCGCCGCCGCTTGCCAGCTAGAGAGTGGGGCCTAACAACGGCCAGTGATTCTCGAGGCAGAACAAGCATGAGTCAACTTCGTAACAAGATAAATAAAAGTGATTTAGGTCATTGCAAAGCCAGGAAGAGGGAAGGAAAGTGCAGGCTTGCAGAAACTTTGCAAAGTTGAATATAACCTACAAGCTACACCACACTCACCACATTGAAACAAAGCACTTTTGAAGAGTCCGAAACTCGCTTAACATCGTATTGATAAATTAAACAAAGAAAAAACAAAGTTTAAATTACATTGCAAACGTGCAGATTTAAATGTGACACTCTAAAAGGTACGTTGGTGGCTCTACTAGGAACATGGTTCTGTGTGTGATTTAGTAAGCCCGAGTATTTTTGCTGAACTCGATGATAAAACACTCAAGATAAAAAAGCAATTAAACAATACCCAAGAATTCTACGGGTGAGCTCTCTTGGAAGGAAAATCATTTGCCCCGTACAGGATCAGGCGTGCTCTGTTAGCGCAGTGGATTGGATGCTGCTTGCGTCAACTCGCCCGTTGATGTCCCACGGACATTGCTCCTCTAGAACAGGAGCATTATGGGTTTTTTCAGCTGGATTATTGAGGCGGAGAGAAGTCGAAATAGGATAAGATCATCCTTGATCCGCTTCAAGTGAATGTCGGTTCGGAAGTGGAATTGAACGGTGCCCCACTGCTCTTCTCAGAACAAGTTGCTCGATGGCGAACCATGCTCCTTCATCAGATGAACTTTGGCCGGCTTTTTTTAGTCATTGCAGCGCCTCATGGCAGCAGTTTGCTGCCCTAGCCAAATTCACCATAGACGTGCTGGCCAAGAGAGCTTGCTGCTCGACTGATTAATGTGCCAACCACTGGAGTGATCGTCGATAACCCATGAACAATTTCAAGATGCTGCAGCACATAACCAGCATTTCTGTTTCTAATTCAGGTCATCACTTGTCTCCCTCATGTGCAGAAACTCCTCACGGTTCAGGTTCTGGTATGGATGCTGAAGAGGGCCTCGGCCTCGGCGGCACCTCCTCCTCAAACAACCAACTGCAGGCTCCCTCCTGTTTATCTCCTTCTTCCCCAGGCCACCATCAGCTTCAAGAAGCTGAGCTATTCAACGCAAAGCGTCAGTCTCTACCTCCCAAGTTGCCTTTCTGCTGCCGTGCAGAAGCCATCTTTAGTAGAATTTGAGACGTTATACGAACCGTAGGCATTCCCATTGTCTGATTTCGGTTGTTATTTGAACTGTGTGCGCAGGCGCCGCTCAAGCAGCCAAACCAGAAGGCGTAGGTCTGCTACCACCCACCCCGCTGAGCCAATGGGGAGGAGAGATTTCGAATATTTTAGGGGCCCCTGGGCCCCCTGGTGACGACGCGCTTTTTCCTGTCAAAGTAGAAGAAGTTACGGAGAGGGTAGCTGCCGGCCTCAGCACCTCAGCAAGCAGCAACGAGTCAGCAGCTGAGGACAGCGATGAGGGTCGGTACACCCTACCTCGCCCTTGGGACGTTCCCTCTCCCCCTGTGGCGGTTGCTTCGGAATCAGTGTTTATTCCAAGTGAGCAAGCGCTGCGTGCAGAGCTACGGACGTTTGAGCTGATAACGCAGCTGAGGACGGTCGCCCGCCGCTGGGCTCTTCACCAAGACAACTTTTTCTTTCATTGGAACCGGCTCCGTGCAGAGTGGAAGGCGAGGAGCTCCTTCCCCCATGGGCCACTCAAGGCAGAGAGCGCCAAGGACGGCTCGGGCAGACGCAGCAACGACAACAAAATGATTACTGCGGCCTCAGACGCCCCAGATGGGCAGCAGGGAGCAAAGGCGGCAGACGATACAGTGGATCTCCTATGGTACATTTCAGTCGACAGCAGTATTTCTTTATTTTATTTGTGTTTTCTCTTCCTCGAGTGTCACGCAAAGCTACACTTTTCTTTATTTGCTGTTATGTGAATCTTTGCCGTCTTCATAGTGAGGATTGTGTCGGCCTCTGTTCTCTGTGATTTTCTTCTGCAGTTCTTTTTTGCCCAAGCTGGAAGATTCAAGTCGGTGCATGCAGCTGGAAGGGCCCCAAAGTCCGCCAGTGGCTTCTCTGCTGCAGCAGCTGGATGCACGGCGTCGGGCGACAGACGCTAGTTACTTGCCCTTGAACCGTTTTCTTTCCGTCCCCTCTGCGGAAAATTGCTCGTCCCGAACAGGAGGGCTGATTTGGCAGGACTCATGCAAAAGTACAGAAGCTCTTTCGTCTGGTGAGCCTGAGTGGCAGCAGTCGCTTGCGGCTGCTCCGTTTGCGGGGTGCGGGCAAAAGCCGCCATTGCCCGCATCCTCCTGGCACTGCTGGGAGCCCTCTGCATGCAGCAGCAGCTCGTTGCCTGCCTCTCACACGGCAGCTGGGCCTGAGGGACCCGAGGGAACGGCCCCCGGCTGCTCGCCTCCGGCCTCAGCCGCTGCAGCTGGCGGCAACGCAGCCGCTCCTGCTGCTTCTGCTGGCGTCCCTGAGGCCTCTTTGCTTTGCAGAAGGAACTGCCACAACTCGCATGCATGCATCAGCAGCGGCTGCTGCACTTTGGGGCTTGAAGAAAGAGAAGTGCGATGCGTTCGAAGGCAAAGTCCAACAACAACAACCTGCCTAGATCTCCAGACACCCCAGGCCCCTGTGTTTTACAGCCCAATGGAGACAGCTGCCCCAGGCGGCAGTCTTCATTCTGAGGCATCTCAAGGCCAGCTCTCTTGTGGGGGATGCAGCAGCAGCAACACATTTGAGAAAACTTGCCTTGCTGGTTGGGTGCGTCGGCGGCCACGCGTCTCTGGAAACACGAGGAGAGTCCACCGGGCTGGCGGTGATTCCCAGCAGCTCAGCTGTCTAGACACCTCACAGGGAGCGAATTTCTGCTCCGACGCATGCCAACCCGGCCCCCCATTTTGCTGCTTCATGGGAGACGCTAGAGGCCAAGCTGAGGGCTGCCACTCGCCGGCCTCTCTGGAGTGTCAGCAGGCAGAGGCAGTGGGGGGAGAGGCAGGTGCTGCTTTAGGGAATGTGGGGGAGACTGTCACAATTAGTCTTCCTTTTGCTTCTGTTGGGGAAGAAAGTCCGCAGAGCCAGTGGGCGCCTCCTCAGGTACCTTCGCTGTCGCCTCGCCAGCACTCGTGGCCGTCTGCTCCCTCCAACGGGTCGGAGGCTCAGGCCTGCTCTAGAAAACCTCATTTTCAGGCTAAGGGAGGCGCAGCAGAACTCACCAACGACAGCAACAACATTCCTGGCCATGAACAGCAGCAGCTGCTGCCCCCAAGGATCTCTATTAACTCAGGTGTCATGACACCCCAAGTACCAGACGAGTTTCTTTCTCCTCCCCCCTCTTCAATTGGCCCGCTGCCCCCCTTGCCGGCAGCTCCAGACAACGCCCACCACGCCAGCGCCTTTCTCCGTGCGCCTCAGCTGGGGGAGAGGCAGCAGCGGCAGCAGCAAACCTCAGAGCTACAGCAGCAGCAGCAACAACCCCACCCTCTTCATGGATACTGTGTAACTCCATCGTGGGCGCAGACAAACGAACCAGGGACGCAGGCTCCTCCTGGCGGGTTGCTGCTGTCCCCTACAGAGCCAGATGCTCCTGTAGGGAGGGAGGACGGAGCTGGCCTGCATGCATGCAGCCCCTTTCGCGACAAGAGGTGTTTTTCTCAGCCGCACTTCTCTTCGGAGGGAAGCAATGTAGGTCCAACAAGAGAGAATGAAATGCTGTAGAGTCGGCTTTTCTTTTTGTGTGATTTCGCATGGGCAGCTGCGCGCTGGCCGCTGCGTCTCTTCTGACGGCAGCAGATTGGCTGGGAGGCAGCAAAAACGTTTCTTGTGGAGTGTCTGTCTGTACATGCAGGTGGCCGTTCTAGCGGACACAAACCCCTCTGAGCAGAACGACGGAGATGGGCTGTATGTGCCCTACTCCCTGGAAGTGCCTGGGGCCAACAGCTGCGAAGGCAGCAGCCCCAGAGCCATCCGAAAGGTGAGCCACATTATTGTGGAGGACGCGGGGAAGCGCCTCTCTTTCGTGGCACGAAAAGGAGTCTATTACGACAAGCGCAGGCGGCTTTGGCGGGCAAACTGGAAGGAAAATGGCCGCATTCACACTAAGGGATTTTCAGTGCATGGTGCGTCGGTGCTCAGCCGAGACAGACGATGCCACATTCTTCATTTCAATTGACTGCTTTCTTTGTTTTCTGTCTGTCTGTGTTTTTTTTGTGCCTTTTTAATGGCTAGTTTTAACGGAGGTTCAGGCAGTGCCGCTCAGATTCACGTTTCTGCATCCAGCAATTGTAGTGCAAGTTTGGGATGCTGGCGCATTGGGTCATGCTGGGGTGTACATACAGTTCAGCTGGGTGCGTTGGGGTGTTTTTTGTTTTGTGTGCCTGCAGACTTCAGAAGCCATCAGGTGGCTCGGCAGAAAGCCATTGAATTTCGTGAGCGGAAAGAGCAAGAAATTGAAATTTATCAACAGGCCAGGAGCCTTCGAGGAAGCGTTCATGATGACAGCTGGACGATGCGGCTCCTTCCCTCCGGAACCGCGGATCCTTCTTCATGATCGCCTGTCAATGGAGATGCATAAATTTCAATACGAGGAGAAAGATTGTAATTATTATTATTACAGTTATTATTTACTCTTGGCGGCAAGGGCAATTTAATGAATGTCAGGGAAGAGGCAAGGCGAATTGACAGGCGGATTGACGGCGCAAGTCGTTTCAGCGATTCTTTCAGCGTTTTTGCTGTAATGGCCATTCTCTTTTTTCTGTCTGGTTCTCCATATTCTTCACAGGTTGTGTTTGAGGGAGATATGAAAGGTTTGAAGAAAGGTGCAATTTGAAGGGCTCGCAGGTATCTGTACACCTTGGCTGTTCAAGCAGCAGTCCGGATGGCTCTCCACTAGTGTTGGAGTTGTATCCCGCGGCGCTGCTATTCTGAGATGAGATGCGATGTGCGAGGAAGAAGAGTTTTTTCATCTGCTGCCACAGAGCATTCGCAGTTGTATTCTTATTAATCAACCACTTGGGTGTATCTACGCTGCTCAAAGAGTAGCAGTTTTTATGGCGTATTTGCCTTTCCCCATCATCGGCAAAACAACGACGACGCGTTTCGTTTCGGCCTCCCCTTTCCAGAGTAGCACGATAATTTCTGCTCATCCTTTTTGATCGGTTTGGGGTGTATCTACAGCCGAAGAGGGGCCTGTGTGCGAGAGAGCCATGCCTACCACCGTAGGGCCCCTGTGCACCATGGCACCAGTTGCCACTGTCAGTGACACACAAAACGAGACCGCCGCTGCATGCAAAGAGTCACGTCCAAAGCCCAAGGAAAGCTAGGTGACTGTTTTGGGGGTGGGTGCTTGCATGCAGCTGGCATCGTCACGAAAAACGGCTCGAAGCCAGCCGGGAAATACATTGCCCCATTTATTGGTGCATGCGTTTAATTTGGGACTGGTTTGATAAGAAGTGATTTTTGTTGCAGTTGGGGTGTACAGACAGTCAGAGGACCAGTGGCAGGCAGCAGCATGCAGGAGTTGACTTCGTTCATCCTCAGAAGAAATGATTTATACACAGAAAAGCAGAGAAACTAATAAAAGCTTATTGATGCCTTTGTAAAGAACGTGATCTGTACATACACCTAATTGTAGAGAAGCATGCGCTACTTATTACAGCAATACCGGCGAGAAAGTTTCAGTTCCCAGCACACACAATCGCACATACAGCATGCAGCTCTGCCTACTTCTTTCTTTTACCTTCCTCAGCGCGCCACCCATCTGGCCGAAGCCCCACAAAGTTAAATAGGGCCAAGTCGCAGCTCGTGCAGCGCCCAGTCCATCCTCTGTAATAACACAAAAGCCATCTGGCAGCTTTTGCTGCCCAACTCCCACAGAAACCCTAACCCTCATTATCTTTTCTCTAGCCTCACAGCGCTGCTGCCAGCAAAACAATTGAATTTCACAACTTCGACTCAAACCCACCAGCCCACAGCACCCGAAAACTGGCGAGGCAGGCTGTGGCGATTCGCTGATTACAAAAGAATTTAGGGTTTAGGGTTTGAGTTGGCAGAAGGAAGCTGCATGCTGAGGTGTCTGTTTGCCCCTCAGAGCTCTACAAAGGAAAAAGAACGAAACAATCAACCCGCCACAAGATGCACACTTTGCCGTTTCCACTGCCTGCACCGTCACAGCCACAACTCCTTGCTGATCTTCTTGAAGACGTCATGCCTGACTAGTGGCCACTGCGTACTCCACTCCACACTTAGCCTCCTTGCTAAGTAAGGAGAAGTAAAAAATAGTATCTCGGCTTAGGAGAATGCTGCACACTGAGAGACTTGCCGCTCCTCAGCCTGACAGACAAACACCCAGAAGGGCAGCAGGCTCCCCTCAGCCTCTTTTTTATTTTCTTGCAACTTCGTGAGGATTGGCAGTCATCAGAAAACGTTCTCTGCGCTGCGCCTACCCGCCAGGCAATCGCAGGCGGAGCTCTGCGTGCTCCCAGGGAAGCAGCATTGCTGCCTCCGCCAACTCAGCATCCCCCCAGAGCACCACAACGCCTCAGCTTGTCGGTCCGTAAGGTGCTTTGCCCTGCACAGTAAAACCTTCTGCATGCCCTGCCTGCCCGCACAGACCTCCATGGCGAATGTCTTGCCTCAATAAAAGGGCCAATCAACGGCCAGTGCGCCTGCCATCCACAGCACCTCATTTTCCGTCAAATTCCAAATATATATCATTCTTCTAGAGGCCCTAAGCCTCTTTTTAGCTGCTTTAAACGCTCAATCAATCAAAACTCATTCAGACCGCCAGGCCTCCCCCCACATTCTTCCCATTCGCCATGCAGCATTCTTTCTAGCTCTCAGCAAACCACCCGGGAGATTTCAGTACTATCCAACAGCAACTCGAAGTAAAGCCTTCAGGCAAACAAATCCTTGTGGAGTGGCGAAGACCTCTTTTAACATAAACTTTATTTATAATAAATATTCTCTGCTGCCATGAAGACGAAGTTTCGGCAGCAACAAGGAAAAAAATTTCAGAGACACACAAAAAAGCCCCAAGCCTCGCCAGGCCGCCTCTAGCATTTTGCCTGCATGCAGAGAAAAGCTCTGAGGAGCCCTCGCCTGCTGTGGCCGTGGGTGTCACTGCGAATGCCTCGCAACGCTTCAGCCACCCCCACCAAAAGCCACAACTACAAGTGCAACGCATAAGCAACAGCTGCTGGCACCTGGAGAGGCCAGCGGCATCAGCAGCCATCGTGACGGCTGCAGCCAACTGGCATTCAGAAGATCGATACGGTATTAGATTCAATATCAAACGGAGCCACGTGATCCGTTTGCCAGCCAAGAGAGGTAGAGAAAAAGCAACTAATCGCTCGGCGTCAATGCAGCGAAAATAAGAATCTTTTCCATGCAGATTGTATATGGTGGAACTGGAGTTGTTTGCAGATACACCCGACAGTGCCGTGCCGACTGCGGCGACACATGGAATGCACCTTGTTCGCACGCAAGCGTGCAGATATACACCTCAGCCCGAGCCGTGGCAACGGGGAGATGAATGAAAATATAAAGAAGCAAAAATATACTTTCTTCAAGGTGGCGGCAAGGGACGCATTCTAAAGTTTGCTGTGGTCTGCCATCGTACTAAACCGCTTCTGCATCAAGCAAGAGTTGGGGACGTTAGCAAAATTCATTCTCTAATGAAGAGGTCTTGGCGTTTGCCTACGGTGTATGCATCCTTCTTTTCAGCTTTGAGGTTTGAAACACTCGACTTATAATTTGTTTGTTTTTTGGGGATTCTCTGAAGCATTTAGTTAAAATTTATCCTTTGAAACTGTTTTTACTTCATCATTAAGTCCGATTTACAACCTAGAAACCACACTGCGTTTCCATAGCTGTCTGTACACCCCAAAAATCAGTCACCACCACCGACCCTTCCACAAGCAGACTCTCGTGATGGCGATCATTATATCTTCTTTAGACTTTGTATACTGAAATTTATTTATTTTTATTTATTTTTGAAATTAATTAATTGATTAGTTTGTTTCCGTCGCCATCGAAACCCTTCTTCCTTCCGCAGTCCCTTCCGACCCCACCCCCCGAGTACCACCCTTACAAGCTGCAGAGTTGTTTCGCTGCAAGCTGGTAAATAATACCATTAGACGGCAATTATTTTTTTTATTTTCATGGTTTTATTGGGCTTAACTCGATATTGAACGGGGTCTGCCGACTCCCTCTCCGGGGCCCCCACCCCACGTGGCGCGAAACCTGCACGCATCCCTCCTTCCTTCCTCTGACGAACCCAACTCAGCATCTGTTTTTTTTGAAAATCTTGCGGTCTGTATTTACACCCGAATTGTTGGTTGGTTTCTGCACGAAGTTGGCCCGGAGTTGGTGGTGACGACCCCCAAAAGAATGTTGTCCTCTTCAAAGGAGGGGGCCCTCTCGGCCCTCGAAAAGATCCGCAGACAGCGGAGGGGAGAGGCAAAGGCGACGGAGCAGTACGAGGTAAGGCAGCTTTCATCTCTTGCCTCTGGGCTCCCCTTTCTCCGAGAGACCAGCTCTGCTGTACATCCACAGACAAACTACTTTTGGTTTTGCTGCTTCTGGCTTGGCGCGTTCAACTTTGTGGGTGGGGGCTGGGGTGTATGTACAGGTGCGGGACGAGAATGCGGAGATATTTGCAACGGTGTCTGCAGAAGAATACGCAGAGTTGAAACAAAACAGACGGGCAGGCAATTGGATTGAAGGCGACGAAGGTATTCATCCTTGTCTGATCTGTTGTACTTTTGCTGTTCATTTGAGTTTTGCTTCTGTCTTCCTGTTCCCCCTGACTCTTCTCTTTGCTTTCCCCGTCCTTCCTTGTAGCCTGCAGAGACGGAGGGGGCCTCCGCTGGCCGTCTGCTGCCGAGGCCGCAACTGGTGGGGTTGTTGTTATTTTGCGTTTTCCCTTGTATTCTTCGTGCTGCAGCTGAGGGCTACAGCGACGACGGAGAGGAGTGGTGGCTCTCAGACAGCGAAAGTGAGGAAGGAGACGCAGCAGCTCGCCGCTCAGCAAAACGGCGGAGTTCCCAGGAGGGGGGGGCCCAGGTGCGGGGCAAAAAGGCCAAGAGAGGGGAAGCCCTTTTAGCGGCAGCAGAGTCCCGCGCCAAGGGGATGCGCTCGCTGCTGCAGCACTTCAGCAGCATGGCGACGGAGAAGGCAGGGGCCTCGAGGCCGCAGCAGCAAGGCCGAGGAGACACGGCGAAGCAGCTGCAAGCCCTCAAGTCGATTGAGGCCTCACTGAACTTGGATGATGATGACGACGAGGAGGACCATCCCAGCTCCCACACACTAACCTCCACCAGCAGCAGCAGCAGCAGCAGCAGCAGCAGCAGGATCCGGGGCGCGCTTGCTGCAGCAGACAGCTTCGGTCTGTTTGGCCTGGGGCCCAGCAGGCTGCCAACCACCGTGCCAGGGGCCCTTCGGGGCCCCCCAAGCGCCAGTCCTCAGGTGAAGGCCTCTCTGCATGACTCCCCAGCAGCAGCAGCGCAAGAGGCAGCAAATGCATCTGCTGCTCCTGCTGCTGGCGAGGAGACAGCAATGGCAGTGGAAAGAGGAGACACTGCAGCAGCAGCAGCAGAGAAAGAAGCAGCAGATGAGGAGGAAGAGGCTTCCACATTCTCCGAGATATTTACGTGCAGCAACGAGCACTTCATGCCGCGCCGCAAGTTGGAAGCTGTAGATCTCTTTAAAGGCGAGGAGGAGGAGACAGCGGAGACACAAGCAGGCCCAGGGAAGGGCCCCCAGGGGGCCCCCTTAGCGGAGGAGGCGGTGGGGGCCTCGGAAGGCCTTCCTCTGTGCAGCGACGGGTCTCTGCCCTTTTACCTCCTCGACGCGTGGGACGACTCCACCGCTGGAGTCGTTTATTTGTTCGGAAAGGTCTGGCAGGCAGCAGCACAGCAGCAGCCTGCTGCTGCTGCTGCTGCTGCGCCGGAGAGCTGCTGCGTCGTGGTGAGTCGGATGATGAGGCCTTTGTTCTTCGTGCTTCGCAAGCAAGTGTCTCTAGCGGTGAGCCCCGAGGACGTGGAGACGAGGAGAGAGGCTGGGATCGGGGAGGAGGAGGAGCAGCAGCAGCAGGAGGCGGCGATTGAGGCCCTGCTGGCAGCAAAGGTGCAGCAGCAGCAGCAGGTTGCTAAGGAATTTCTGCTGCACGACGGGCGTCGCTTGAAGGAGAAATACAAATGGCACACCCTCAAGTGCAAATCCGTGAGGAGACACTACGCCTTCGACGTCCCGGGGGTGCCTAGAGGAAGAGACCTTCATATGGCCAAGCTCTTTTGCCCGGGCAGCAGCCCCCCTCTAGACCCTGAGGATTTGCAGGGGCCGACGTACTCGCACGTCTTTGGCTCCTCTGCGCCTCTCTCCGAAATCCTCCTCGTCAAAAGAAAGATTAAAGGGCCCTGCTGGCTAAAAATCAACGACTTCGCCCTCCCGAAAACGCCAGCAGAAAAAGTCTCCTGGTGCCGCCATGAGGTTCTCGTTGAGGGGCACAAGCAGATCAGGGCTTGGGGGGCCCCCCTTGAGGACGGAAAGGAGCCTCCGCCTCCCCCGCTGACGATCCTCTCTCTGACGGCGAAGTCGCTGTCTCTTACTAACAACCCCACCGAGGACAGAGCTCTTTGCATGGCGGCCTTTTATCTGCGGAGACACGCAGACATCGAGGACCAGCAGGCCCAGCCTGTGCTAAGCAAAGAAAATATTTTTTGTGGTTTGCGGCGCGTTAGGTGCGGAGCCGAAGGCCACGGGGCCTCCGCCAGCTCCTCAGGTGTCTGTACACGTGCCATGACTAGCGGCGTGCCTCCTTCTTTCGAGGAGAAGGCGGGCGGCAAACACATTCACCTTTTCGACTCGGAGAGATTGCTGCTGGCGAATATCGTAAACCGCATCTACGCATGCGATCCCGACATCGTCCTGGGCCACAACATTTATGGGGCTGACTTAGAGCTACTGACCCGTCGCTGTACCTTCCACGGATTCGCCCTCTGGCACAAGTTCTCAAGGCTTAAGCGGCCCAAGACGCAGAGGCCCCCCTCTGGGGGGCCCCGCGAGCAGCAGCAGCAAAACTGTCTGTGGGCGGGACGGGTGATGTCTGTGGGAAGACTCGTCTGCGATACGTACCTCCAAGCCAGGGAGCTGCTCGGACACAAGACGAACTACAACCTACTCCCTCTCCTCCGCGAGGCGTTCCCAGCTCCAGCAGCAGCGGCAGCAGCAGGAGCAGCAGGAAAGGCAAGTGCATCCTCTTTTGATCGGCGCATCGCTGCTGAGCTGCAGAGCATGTATCCGTTTCCATGCGACGAGTTGCCTCGCCTTTATTGGGCTTCCGATCCCTCGGGTCTCCTCTCTGCTGCCCACCTCTGCTGCCTCGAGGCCTACATGTCGTCCGTCCTTGCGTTGAGGTTGAACTGCCTCGCCGTCACGCGGGAGTTGACCCTTCAAGGAGGCAACTTGTGGGCTCGCTCCTTGCAGAACGCCAGAGCCGAGCGAAACGCATTTTTGCTCATGCATGCATTCCACAGGGAGAAGTTTATTTACCCCGATCCCCCAGGGCCTCGTCACAAGGGCAAAAGGGGCCTCCCTCCTGCTGAGGATGACCTCAGCGACGGAGAGATAGCCGTCGGGGCCCCTGCGGCCCCTGCTGCTGCAGGCGGCCGTTCCCGCTCGAAGGGCCCCGCGTATGCTGGCGGCCTTGTATTGGAGCCTCGGGTCGGGCTGTACGACTCGTTTGTGTTGCTGCTCGATTTTAATTCTCTGTATCCGTCCATCATTCAGGAATTCAATGTCTGCTTTTCGACGGTGAGACGGCCTCAAAGGGAGGCCTCAGAGGGCGACGATCCCACGGGAGACGACGTCTCCATCCAGGGGATCGACTCGTCTCCAGGCGTGTTGCCGCGGATCCTGCAGCAGCTCGTGGAGCGCCGGAGGCTCGTAAAGGCCGCAGCAAAGAGAGAGCAAGACCCAGCGAAGAGAGCCGCCTTGGGTGTAAAGCAACTGGCCCTCAAACTGACAGCCAATAGCATCTACGGCTGTCTCGGTTTCGCCGGCAGCAGATTTTACGCGAAGCCCCTCGCTGCTCTCGTCACCCAGCAGGGACGAAGCGTCCTCCTGGCCGCCAAAGAAAAAGTTGAATCTCTCAAGCTCAACGTGATTTACGGAGACACTGACTCCCTCATGGTCGGCTTTTCAAGTGGATCTACTTCGGCTCTCTTTGGCCTCTCCTTGTGTCTTCTTCGGTCTCTCCTGTGTCTCTCCTGTGTCTCTCCTGTGTCTCTCCTGTGTCTCTCCCGCGTCTCTCCTGTGTCTCTCCTGCGTCTCTCCTGCGTCTCTCCTGTGTCTCCACTGTGTCTCTACTGTGTCTCTACTGCGTCTCTACTGTGTCTCCACTGTGTCTCCACTGTGTCTCCACTGTGTCTCCACTGTGTCTCCACTGTGTCTCCACTGCGTCTCTCCTGTCTCTACTACTTTCTCTCTGCATTGTCTCTGCCTTGGCTGCTTCCTCTCCGCCAGCCGCTGCAAAGGGCGCCGCTGTCTGCATGCTGGGGCCTGGCTGTTCTTTCTAGTGTTTGCTTGTGCCGCGCATCCCCGTGTATTGCGGTGTACGTACAGCTGGTTGCCGTGTTGCGGTGTATGTACAGTAAGGTGTTGTGTTGCGGCGTACGTACAGGTGGACACGGGTTTGCGCGACGAGGGTCGTGGCGAGGCCTTCGCCGAGTGTCTGCGTTTGGGCCAGCGGATAAAAGCAGATATAAGCCGCCAATATAAGAAGCTGGAGTTGGAGTTGGAGTGTGTGTTTCGGCGATTGTTGCTGCTGAGAAAGAAAAAGTACGCTAGCTGCATCGTGGAAGACTATCGCCGCCGTCTCTACCGCATAGAGCAAAAGGGGCTCGACTTCGTCCGGAGAGACTGGGCCTTGCTGACGAGACAGGCGGGGGAGCAGCTCCTCCGCATCATCTTCGGCGTCAGTCTCCTGTCTCCCCAGCAGCAGGAGCAGGAGGGTGAAGGAGCAGCAGCAGCAGCGGGAGGAGACAGTGACTGTGTGGACACGGTGGTGGGGTTGTTGCACGAGCGGCTCGTAGCAATGCGTGAGGCTCTTCTCAGCGGCAGAGTTCCTCTAGACTTGTTTGTCATTACGAAGGCTCTTACGAAGTCTCCGCAGCTCTACGCCCAAGGCCACGGCGGCGGGGGAGGAGGGGCTCAGCCTCACGTCCTCGTGGCCCTCCAGCTGCTGGCAGCAGGAAGGCCCGTCAGGGCAGGCAACGAAATTCCTTACATTATCTGCGATGAGGACAGCACTCGACGCGCAGAGACACTCCAGCAGCAGCAGCAGCCGCA
>JRZD01019973.1:12339-23025 GCA_000826945.1 Eimeria nieschulzi
GCCCCGGAGAAGATGCCCCGAGCGACCCTCAAGGCCTTCCCGAGAGGCAACCAGCCGCTGCCGTAGGAGCAGGGGCTAGTGTTGACTCTGCAGGGCCGCAGGGTGCCTTCCCAGTAAAACTGACTCCCAAATGGGGGTCTCAAAGATCCCGGCATCTCTGGAACGAGGCTGGGGGATCCGGGGGATTCACTGCGGGCCCTTCTAAGAAGGGAGGAGAGGGCAAAAGTGAGGATAGAGATACGAAACCCCACGATCAATCCAAGTGGAGATCCAGCCATGCTGGAAGCCCCCGTGCTACCCAGCCTTTGTCCTTTGACTTCCGGCAAGGCGGACCCCAGATCAACACACAGAGCGATCCGGGGACTTCGGATCGGTCCCCTCAGTGTCCCGCCTCCAGTAGCAGCTGTAGTAACGGCAACAGCAGTTCCAGTCAAAGCAGAAACAGCAGTAGCAGTCACTGCAGCACAAGTTGCAGCAACAGTAGAACCAGCGGAAGCAACAGTAGCAGTAGCAGCAGTCGCACCACGCTGCCTTGTCGTGCCAATATAGGTGGTGCCCTCGTTGATTCTTCAGGACCTTTTGTGAGACCTCAGCGGCTGGGACAGGACGTAATAATGGAGAGCTTGTTAGTATCTGAAGCAGAGCCCCCCCCAAGGGCCCAGGGGAATGACTTCGGATGCTCTTTCCCCATACACTCCGTTCTGCTGGAGCAGCCTCACTCCAATGCTGTTTTAGGCCAATCTATCACCAAGAATTCCGGAGGCCAGGAAGACGGCGGCAGCTGCAGTAGTAGTAGTAGCAGTAGCAGTAGCAGTAGCAGCAGTCGCAGCAGTGGGCACCAAAATTGCAGCAGCAATAACAAGCGTAATGGCAACTGCAACGCCCAGAACGAGTTTCACGGACATCCGGTAGAAAACCTGACGACAACAGTCGTTACATCAGTTGGGAGCAACAGCAGCAGCAACGGCAGCAACAGTAGCAACAGACGCAGAAGCAGCAACAACAACAACAACAGCACCAGCTACAGCCGCACCACTAATAGCAGTAACGGCATCACCAGTAGCAACAGCAGCAGCAACAGTGGCAACAGCAGCAACAGCAGCACCACTAACAGCAGTAGCAGCAGTAGTCAGAACGAGACTAACGCACTCCTAGTCGAAAGCCCAAGAATAGCACTTGTCCCATCAGCCGGGAACAGCACCAACAGCAACAGCAGCAGTAGCAACAGCAGTACCAGCAACAGCAAGAATAGCGAAAGTATCTGTAACGTCAGCAGCTTGCCATGCAATTTATCTGCTGAGCTGCCAGCCAATTGGGCTGACCCAGGACTTTCGGGGACTGACGAGCCCCTGCAGCAGCAGCAGCAGCAGCCGGAGGCTTTCGTTCCAGGGGACACCAGGGAACTGCGAAGGGTCTCTCAGCCAGGCGGCGAACAGGCGGGGTATCCTCAACAGATGGTAGGCCGATGCATACCAGCAGCTTGGTTACGGCGCTGGCGGAGGCCACAGAGCAGTAGAGGTCGTCTTTTTCCTCGGAAAGGACCCACCCCTGGAGTTGCAGCTGCAAGGCTTCTCTCAGCCTTGGGGACACCTGGTAGGCGGCCCCGTTTGGTTGAACTCGTTGAAGCCGGAGATGAATCATCTAAGAGCCCCAGCAGCAGCGACGCAGACGAAGCCTCTAAAAAACTCTCAAGATTTCCAACGAGACTCACCAGGACCTTCGGGGCTCCCATCCTAGCCACCGCTGTAAACCAGCAGTAGGAAACACAATCCCCCTTTATTTCCTCAGGGGTAGCAGCAGCAACAGTAAAAGCCTCAGTGCAGCAGGACAGGTTTTGAAAAAGCTTAGGATCTAAAACTACAGCAACGGATGCAGCAATTGTTGCAGAGGCTAGCTACATTTCACTACATCTGCTGCAACAGCACCAAACCAGCGTACTGCTGCAAAATGTTGCTGTGTGTCTCTCCTCCGTCATGCTGCTTCTGTTGCTTCGGCTGGTGCTGCTCATGCAGGGCCTCCTTGGATTACTCGTGGTTATTTGAAGCTGCAGGGATACGGGACGCATCAGAGGCCAACCTAGTTGACACGTTAGAATTGATAATGGACAAACCTTTGGGGCCCCTCGCCTTGGGAACACTTGAACCCTTCGGCTGCCTGCGGCAGCTCAGGCTTGTACAGCAGCAAATACAAACACTTCAAGGGGTGGGAGCTTGTCAAAACCTGCAGCTACTCCATCTACCTGAAAACTACATAGAAAATCTCCATGGTATGCCCTAAACCTTAAACCAGCAACCCAAAGGTCTAGCCGTTGTAAAGTAAAGACGCGGATTCTTTTACTTTAAAAATTCGACCCTCAGTAGGTTAGGCCTCACAAACACTCCTTTGGTATGTTTTAAAGTGGCTTTTGGGGTCCGTCCTCTTAGTTGTTTCATGCCTAGACGTTTTCCGCTTTTTAATGCACCTTCATCTCGAGGTATTGAGTCTTGCAAACACTTGGAAGAGTTAGACCTTAGCGGAAACCGTATTTCTGACTTCGGCGTCTCCGATGGCGGTTCGTCTTCTGGGGACGTCAGTGGGCATCCCTACGGTGGTCCGCTGGGGGCCCTGCAGCGGCTGCATACCCTAAGGCTCAACAGCAACAGACTGAAAACTCTCAAGGGCATCGAAGAGCTACCTAATCTAAAGGAATTACAAGTGGCAGACAATGAGCTTACACACGTAGGGGCTCTCCTACGCAATAACAAGAAACTAGAGAAGATCAATGTTGCGGCGAACTAGTAGGATGTGGCACTGCACCGTTCCCCAGAGGGAGGGTTCTCGCCAAGGTTTCCAATGGCCGTGGCTGTTGGCGGGTCTGGCTGTCTCTCTCTCTCTCTCTGTCGCTGCCCCTTTCTGTTTGTCTCCTTCTGTCTCGCATAGCTGCTTATTGCTCTTTGCTATTGTTGTATGTTTCTTCCGTCTTTCTCGGTCGCTCATGCTTTCCTACCCCATATCCTTTGTTTTTCTGTCTGTCTTGTCAATGCCAGCATTTGGTCGTTACAGGAGATGGTCCTGTTGTCGCGCCTTCCCGCTCTGAAGTCGCTCCTTTTCGCTGACGTTCATTTTCTCTCAAAACAGAATCCTATCTGCAGACTCAAAAACCACGAAATGTATGCGCTCTATCACATGCCAAATCTGCAAGTAAGAAAGCCACGTACCCAAAGCAGTTGCCCACAGAGCTTACTCAGAATGCTTTCGGAAAACGGATTCCTCGACCCGCAAACGGCACCTACCGCAGCCACCTAAAATGCCAACCACACGAGCCCCAGGCAACAGGTGCTTTCTCTGCCCACAGTGACAATAAAAAGGGCCCCGTGGAAAAGTCCCATTGGGGACACTCATTATAATATAGGCACTCATCGAAGGAGCAATAGGCAGAGTAGGAGGCAAAGATAGACAAACTGCTTAATTGGCAGACAAAAACAGAGAGACAGAAATACAGAATAACAGAGAGCCTGAGGCGGGGGAAAAGAGCAAACACCAGAGAGAAACACAGATTTGCAACAGAGCCTTATAGTTGGATATTCTTTGTGCAGCGCGGACCTGCAGGTTGTGAACCAAACCCTGCTTGACTCCGGCGATTCTGCCTTTGTCTCTTCAACCTACCAAAGAAAACGACTGTATTATTTATTAGAGCAACAGAAAACAAAAAGAGATGCTAGAGACGCTTTAAAGGAGCTGGAGAGATTACATGGAAGATTTAGGGTCATCGTAAAAGAGAAAAGAAGATTTGCTGTAGGCAGGTTAATGAATTAGGATTTAGGGTGTTGGTCAAGCTGTAAATATACTGATGTCTATATGAACACATATAATATACCCTATACACTAAAACGTAAGCTTATAACAAGTATATGGTTAGTGTAACTAACCTAATCTAGCGATTTGAAGCTTATATTTTAAGGTTTAGGCCTTAGGAATTGTGCCCAGGGGCCGTAGTTCGGGTGTAGATCTCCATGGGTCACTTGATATATATATATATATATATATATATATTTATTTATTTATTTATAAAGGTATGTATACGTAGTTATATCTGTACGTGTTTACGTATGTATTCTTGTACTTTGTTAATCACAAATATGAACATCATCAACAGCTACGTTAGTACGTGGCATGGGTGGATGTTGCTGTTCAGATTTGGACAGTGCATACATGAGTATCAGTGTAAATAAGGACTTCTATAGACTTTTACACACGTTTAAGCTATAAGGTGTTTCCAAGACCTTTATTATAGTTTATTTGGAGCGGCGTACAGGTGGTACTAAAGCTTTCATGTACATCATAAGCTGCAGTTATATATACCTGTGCACATGCTTCTTGTTTTTATATTGTATGAGCTTCAGGATTTATCCCTAGCTCGGAGCGAGCTGTGTGCGGGTGCTTCTTTTTTTCGCTGGGCGCTGGGAGAAGTGCGGAGAAGGCGTGAAGCAATTTTAAGCACGAGAAGGAATGAGTTGGAGCGATTTGGGAATATACACCTCGAATTGGGAGACCCAGCTAAGACATGGTTAGCCGTTTGGGTTACCGTTCCTATGAGTCAATTAGCTAGATCAGCATTAAAATACGAGTAAAAATATGTTTGCGTAGCGGCTTCTATGAAGAAGAAAACAAATTTCTAAAGCGGCTTGGAAGTATGCACCTCGAAACCCATCAAGGCGTGTCTAGCTGTTCTGCATCCATGTGCAAATCATTTGGTATGCACGCGTATGTGTATTCCAGTGTGTGTGCTGTATTTTGCGTGCTTACTGTATTTTGTATCTATGCCACTGGAGAGCTACAGAAATTTATGAATTAGGAGAGCCAGCATAAAGGCAGCTTGTCGATTATATACAACCATATCTTAACTCCTAAACAACCATATAACAGAATACGCTTGAAAAAATTGATATGCAAATTGCTGCTATGCGCAAGGAGACACATACACTGTTTAGCACAATATCTGGTGGTGTTCCTGCCGTTGGTGTCTGTACAGGTATCGCCACGCCGCAGAGTATGTGATTCGTTCTTTCTCCTCCGAGGATTTTTCAGTTTTCGGATTTAAAAGTGTTCGGGTGATTAGCGTACACAGAATTGTAAACCGAGAAACTGATGCAGCCTTTGAATTACTCAGGTAATACTGAAACAGCAGTTGCTGGAGGAGCTGACAGCGCTGGTAGTGCTGCTGCGGCAGTTGTTGTTGGGGTTGTTGTTGCCGTTGCATCTGATAACGGCCATATTGGACTGCAGCTGTTGCTGCTTCTGGCAGAGGCAGTTTTGCTGCTGTTGTTGGCATTGGAACTGTAGGTGTCGTGATGCTGGTGGCAGCAGTAGTAGTGTTGCCGCTGGTGCTGCTGATTCTGCACTAGCGAAGTAGCGCCATCAAGCGGTTTCGCTCAGACTTATTCAGAGTGCCTGCTGGCATCCCATAAACCCCTAAGCGTAATATTGTCTTTGGGGGAGCTCAGGGGGTCTTGGAGTGCGGAGAATGGAAGCGATTGGATTCTGTGTGGGGCAGACCCTCAACAGCCAGCTAGACTACTCAGGTATAAGCCAATGCTAAGTGCAACTTATGCGTATATGCAGTCATACACCGGTAGATTTAGAAGCATTAATATGTTTAGATGTACGCGTGTGTGTGTATCGTACTAGAATTTAAGAAAAGGGCCGATCTCTTTCGTTTTCTTTCAGGCGTTGTACTAGTGGAATCTATGGGGATTTGTTTGCCGAGCGCGAGAGCCCTCAGGGGAACCCACTGATCTTCACCTGTAATGGGCTTGCAGAGGCAGATCTGCCCAGACTACAGTGAGGGGTATACACAGCACACGACGCCATGCACACAGAAGTCCCTATACCCCTTCGCATATGGTATACAAGATTTCCTTTGAAAAGCAGACCCCTTCACAAACAAGATGCGGGAGCGGCATGGGTAGGAACCCCGTCCTCTAGTGTGAAAACTTTCATAAAAGTCACTATGTGTATACGGAGGCCCGAAATGCTCCCTGTGTGCTTGCAGCGCCTTGGCGGCTAATGAATCTCTCCAGGCAATTGCTAGGCAAACTGTCCAACTGCACACAGAGGGGGGGGACCTGGCCAGCCCCACTCGGGAACAGAGCCCGTCACCCAACCCTCTGCCATACAGCAACGCGGAGAAAATACCAGCCTTAGCATCAGGACCAGCAGCACGTCAAGGGCCCCGATCTCTGCTGCAACAAGTGGTTAGGGATGGTCAGATGCTGTTGCCTGATGGGGAGGTTCTGCTCTGCAGAGCTTTACTGCATGATTCCATTCCTGATACCCCTTTAGGGTATAAAACAGAGTGGAGCCCTCGACTAAGGGAGGAGGGCCCTTCAAAGGAAACCCTGAACAAAGCAGAAGAATTACATAGTGAGACCAGCATATATATTTACCTTACGTTTCCCTTCCCTTCCCTCTCTGTCTCTTTCCATGTCTACGTATATCTCTGTATCCATCGTATACAATATTGCGGATGGATTGATATGATATACAATACATGCTGATATATACTAACATATACCTAATACTTGCATAGTACATGCACGTATATAGGCCCAGTCTCGGCTGCGTACGTTACGTGCATACACACAAGCATGCGTGTATATGAAGCTGTATATGCGTCTATTTTTATGTGGATTGATACGCAGTCTGTAAATGCTTGTCTATATATAAATGAATTTACAGGCATGTGAACATGGATAGAGAGCAACGAATATAAACACTAAGCCAAATGCATGTGTTTTCTTCTCAGGATTAGCTTGTTTGAAGGCTGCGGCCTCAGGGTTGGGTGCGTTGGCCCCTAGGGGCCCCACAGCTATTTACAGACAGAAAGTCTTCCACCCACAGAAGAAAATCTGGTATGAGAACTCCAAACCCTAATTTTCTAGACGCTACAGCCTTTCACCCCGCATGCTAAGGACTGCTGTCTGCCTACATACCTCGGCTCTTAACCGCATCGGAGAGACAGAAACAGCAGTAGTGGAGAGAGCAACGTCACTCTCAACACTAGAAGCACAAGTATCAGCCCGAGAAGCGCTGCAAAGTCCAAGGTGTTTTTAGCTTTCTTTGTTTGTTGGTAATTTTATAGTTATACCTTTAAAGCGTTCAGGAAGTTATTAGTTAGCTTTTTGTTTTTGTTTGTGTTCTAAGGTGGTTTCTTGAGCCGCACTGCCTCACTCCACATTTCCTTGTTCGGTTTTCGTACTCTTATGAGCCACCCGAAATCCCTGAAGCTTCTGGTCCTGCTGCTACAGCAGAAGCAGCGACTTTAGCAACACCACGAACACCATCAGGATTAGGGGCTCCAGCAACGCCAGCGGTAACAACAACAACGGCAGTATCAGTGACACCATCAGGAGGAGGAGCAGGAGCAGGGGCAGCAGAGCCAGCAACACTCGAGATCGCCGCAATCCCTGAAGAGGGTCCTCCCCTTACTGCAGAGGAGTCCCCGCAGCACACCTCCATGGTACCAATACGAGGAGCTCACGGGGGGGCATTCTTCCAAGACCTTATCCGGTAGGTTGTTTAGTGACTTTCCACTGCACTCTAGCCCGTAGGGTTTCCACAAAAAAACAACAAAGACCCTAAGGCTTTTAAACGGTGATATTGAGGCTCCCGTTTGCCTGCTGGCTTGTTGCAGCATGGCTAAGCATCTCCTCGACCAAGTATCCCAGGGGCTTGAGGCGCCCATGAGTGCCCGAGAGATCTCAGAGGCCACTCTTGGAAGACCTCCTGTACCAGATACTATTTTTGGCGAAGCGTATTTGAGGCAGGTCCTGCTACAACACTTTTGCAGGAGGGAGTTAAGTCCTCCTGAGTCTTTGGCGGGTCCCAGGGAGCTTTCGGGGGCCCGTGAAGGGCTCCTGTTAAAGGCGGGGGAGTGCGAGGCCCAGCTTGACTGTCATGGCGACATTTTATCCCTTAGTCTGAGCAGCAACGCACACATCATTGCCTTGAGCCGAGGGGTTCTGTTGACGTTTTTAAAACTTAGGGTAAGGTGCTCCCAAAATGTAATAATCTTTTGGGGAACAACGGGTAAAGAAATAGCTCTCCTCAGAGGCTTTTTGCATGAGCATGCAGCGCCATTACATAACTTTTAAAGAGCAGGCTGCTGGCTGCCTCGGGAACCTTTTTTGGGCTATCTAGATGGGAAGAATCAGGGGCCTTCCTTGGAGAGCCACTCTAGAATGCGCAGTTTTATGGGGCTTTCCAGCACTCGGGTTGCCGCCGAAGGGGCACCCTTAAAGGCCTTCGTCTTAGCAAGTCATACAAAGAAGTAGGAGTTCCCCTTCTCTGTATTGTGTATGTCTCAGGTATTGCTTCTACCTTTGAATGGCCTGCGCAGCTTCGAGACCCCTGAGAGGGCCCCCACTTCCGGCAGCTCCTCAGCAGTCCTTGTTGGCCCTAGTGGAAGTCCCTCAAGCAACACCAAACCAATAGAACTACCCCAGCTGAGGGTACTGGATTTAAGCTTCAATGAGCTTTGTACTCTTGATGGGTTTTGGGGTGCCCCCCGATTGCAGCAGTTGTGTCTCGTTGCCAACCACTTGCTGCTGCTGTCTGATCTCGCACCAGTCGGTCCGCTAATCCCTAAATCCTAAGAATTTATCCACAGCACGTAACCGGTAAAAGAAACACCAAGAAAGAAGGGGAGCACAGGTCCATAGACTTAACGTCAGTATTTTAGGCTCCAGGCTTCTTCCTTAGTAACGCCACATCCAAAGAGCAACCCAAGTTGTTCCTCACAGTAGAAGCGCCTGTATTGTACTCAAAAAAACGGCCTTTCTTTTCATCTGCTCCAACGGGAGCCCCGACGTGGGTCCCATAAGGGGCCCTTTTAGGGAGCCCTTTAAACCGTCAAAGTACTGAGATTTAATGATGTCGCTCCTGCTGCAGGTACTGCTGCACCACAGTTGCGGCAGCTTTGGCTAGCAGGAAATCCTCTACATGTAGGGCCCTACACTTCACAACAGCTGCAGCAGTTGCTACCAGCGTTAGACCTGCTGGATGGCCATTCCCTGCGGGGATTTACCGGCGGACCCCCAGCCCGTCCGCTTGCGGCGCCTGCATCCCCCGTGCTCGCACATGGGGAGTCCGCTGGACCCCTTTTACTTGCAGCAGCAATTGATGTGGCTCCAACTCAGCAGAAAACAGCAGAAGCAGATGGGCCGCAGGGCTGGACCCTTGCTGCAGCAGCAAAGCTTCCTGCTGGCTTCGAGGAATCTCAAGGCCAGCGGTACTGGTGAGGCACTCAGAAAAACACCCCAGGATCCCCTTTGTCCAACTACCTAACTGGTATTCCTGAGAACACCTTACGGCGTACATGGGAATGGTCCTTATAAAATAGATTAAGGGTCTCCTCGTTTTCTCTAGGCATTTTCTAAGGCACTGTTTGGCTTTCTCCTCTGAAGCACGAGAGCCCTCCTTTTTACCCTTCTAGGTGACCCTTGTTAAATTAGTTTGTTGCAGGCTGTGATGTGGTGGCCCGTGCAGCACCTGTAAGGCGGAGGACGCGCATCTTCTTGCCTGTTCTTTTATTATTCCTAGTCTGGGGGCCCCAGAAGGCCCCAAGGGTTCAAGGAATCTGCAAGATGCTGACCCTCTGCCCGTTGCTGTGTTGCTGCCCCCTTGTCGGGGTCTGTTGCGGCTCTGCTGTTGCTTCTGCTGTTGCTGCTGCAGCTGCTGTAACAAGGCAGCACCTGCTGCCAGTGATGCTCCAGTACCAGATGCAGCGTTAGCATCTCCAGGTGAAGCAGCATCAGGGCATTCTAGTGGGTGCGGCGGTCTCTGCTCTGTAGCTAGTGCCATTCGCACAGCACAGCTCGCGGAATGGGGTCCCAATTGGTCCCCCGTTTGGAAAGGAGCCCCCTCATGGGCCTCCCTTGCGGGGCTTGATGTTACCTGGGGGAACTGGAGAGAAAAGGTAGATGTGTTGGAAATGTCATTTCTGCGGTTGCGTGGTCCGCCAAATACACAAGGCCTAGCTGCTCTCAGGAGATTGGAGCTGTCCGGAAATAAACTTAAAAGCATTCAGGTTAGTGCAGCTCAGTCAATGTGTGCCAGAGCTTTTGCTCTCTTGAAATGTTTACTGTGCTTCCGCCTGCCCGTGAGCTTTTTGCTTTGTCCCTTTTCCCGGCTCTTTCTATTTCTGTGCCTTTTCGAGTCATTACTATTAGAGCTACTGCAACTTCCACTTTGGTTTCTCTTGTAGAAGCAAGTTCACAACTGCGTGTCACCCTCCTACTTTTTCTACTTTTACTGTTTTTGCTATTTTTGCGGTCGCTGCCATTGGTATTGATACAGGGCCTCCTTGATCTGTTCCTCTTGGAAGAGCTGCTTCTCGATGGAAACAGTATTGAGAAACTGAACGGCATTGAATCCCTGTGTCGACTGGAGTGTTTAGACATCTCACACAATAATATTGTATCTTTTCCTTCGGGGATGCAGCAGCTAAAAAGACTGGTGTTCCTTTGCGCTGAGGGAAACAGACTGCAGCAACTACAGCAGCTGGAGGGACTACCAGCGCTCATGCAGTTGTACCTTAGCAGTAACAATATTCAGGACTTCAGGTACGGGTTAAAGTTTAGCTACAGGGTAAGGGTTAAGGATTAATGTCTTTAGATATAAAGTATATGTCGGTTTGTGTAAACCAAA
>JRZD01019974.1:13384-27708 GCA_000826945.1 Eimeria nieschulzi
CACCCCAGCTGCGTGGTTGGTTGCGGCTTCGCAGCTCCTGAAGACGATGAAGACGGCGTGGAGAAAGTCCGTGGATTAGCAGATAAACTGCAAGGGCTCCTGCGGGCTAGCGGCAGCGAGGCAGCCAGCTGCCGGCCTGTGCAGCTGCAGTGCCGCCTTTACGAGTACGGCGGAGGCATTCTTGACATGACAGAGGAAGCTGCTTGGGCTGCTGCAGCGGCAGCGTCTGTCGATACACCCGAGGGGGAGGGCATCATGATAGCTCCAGATCTTGCTCTTGCACATATGCCACAACCCCTCTTGCTGCCAGATTGGGGACAGCTGTTTGCTGCGGCTGCCGCTGCAGCACAGAGGCAACGCACACCGCAGCAGAACGGGGAGACAGCCGCAACGCTCGTGGTGCGGCGAAAAAGCATGCAGAGGATCTTGTGCAGAAGTGCTGCGCGGATTAGCAGCCTAGCAAATGAGAGGAAGGCTGGAGGCAGCGTAGGCAAGGGAGAAGACGATGGCAGCAACAGCAGCCGATGCAGCAGCAGCAGCGAACCCGAGGATTCCCGTCGCCAATTCCCCCCTCTCCGGCCAATTTATCTGGATGCTCTCCAGCAGCTGCACGAGAGGCAGAGGCAGATGCGGGCACAGAGACCGCAGCAGCGGATCAAGAAGCATCAAGTAAAAGGGGGGACACCCGACGTAGAAGGTCCAACTGAGGAGGCCCTGCAGCTGGCTGCGCCGCCTTCCTTTAGGGAGCGGCCGGCGGCAGAGGCCCTCGTCTCCAGCGTTACAGAATATCTCGGCTCTCTTGCCATGGACCTGCCGATGAGAAAGGTAAGAAGCACCACAAGGGGGAGTGACTTTTTTGCCTCAAGTGGGAGAACACGAGCTGCATTTTCACTCCGTAGTGTTCTGATGGACTTGGCGTTGCACCCCTCTTTCATGTCTCAGCGTTTGTTAACAAGGCGTGCACAGCTGCCCTCTAGCGCCAGCGGATGCCACTGTGTGTAGCTGCAAGCTTTGGGTTTCTCTGTGCTCGTCAGAAGGATTTCGGGTGGTTGCGGGAGGCACAACGGATGACGGATTCTCGAGAAGTGCGAGGGTGGAAAAGTTTGCCTAATATGCTCTATTTTATTATCTCTGTCTCTCGCTCTGTCTCTTTCCGATGTCTTCTACGCTTTATTTCAAATTGGAGATGGAGACATGGCTTTTCTCGCTTTTGCTTCTGAGTCTCCCTCTGCATGTGTACAGTTGCCCTGGGGTCATAATTAGTGCAGCTCCAATGATGGCCGTTTCATGGGGGCCCTGGCCGCTTTGTTCGCTCTTTAGGTTCATGTGGCCAGCGTATCCGGAGGGCTCATTCATTCTATTGCCGTGACGTCGGCAGCAAAATCCCTTTGGTGAGTAAATTGGCAGAAGCATCAGCTGCACAGCTCCTAAGGATTGGAATCCCGCATGGGCTCTTGATGCCGGCCGGTCTTGCTGCTTTCCTACTTGGCAGTCCCTGGCCATGGGACGCATGCATCCAAGTGTCTCTGCACAGAGTGTCTGTGCAGTGGTGATGCGTGTGTGCAATGCAGCCAGTGGCTGCGCTGCCAAGGGCAGGGGGCATGGGCGGCTGTGTCTGTGGTGGGCACTGCGGAGACACCTGTAGTCTACACTGGCCAGCCCCACGGTAAGTGTCTCTTTGCATTCGCTGGGAAATCTGAAGGCTAGAAAGACGACGACATCAGATCAAGCCAGAAAGAGACTAATGGCCTATGCGGCTACTTATGTTATTTATCTGCTGAGTCCTCCGCTTGAACTTCGTCTCGGGGACAACAAAGTCCGCGGGAAGAGTGTGCCTGCTGCTGTAGCCGATTAACAGTTTGCGGGCATGACATGGCGTCGGGCAGATGCCTGTGCTGTTGATGCTGCATTTGGGAATTGTTGCAGGAAGCGACCTCACAGGGGAGTCCACGTTGCACTTGCTGCTCGTCGCCGAGCAAGGAGGACAGATTCGTGGGATGCTGTTGCAGACCATTGCTGCCTGCGATGCCACCACCACTCTGCCGTGAGAGGCCTGAATGGCGTGTAAGGCTACGGCTTGCTTTACCGCCAAGCTCCGTTGAGAGTTGCACCTCAATGACAATAGCAGGTAGAAGGGGTTACTTACCCCTGGCAGAAAGCCTTTCGGCGTCTTGGAGCTTAGGGAGACGGACTAGCCCCTATAAAGGCCTCGTCGCTCGCTCCGAGAAAGCAGCCGTTCTAATGCTGCGATGTCCCGATCCGCTGTGGACGCCAATAGTGTCTATGGCATCAAGGAAGGGTCTCAGCCTACGAGAGTGGAGGCCCTGAGCAGATTACACACAGACTCAGACAGCTGCATTTTTGAATATCAAGAGTGCTTCTCTATGTTTTGTCGTGGGAGGCAATAGAACACCTAATTTCAGAAATGTGTCACCAATGCTGTGACATTATGGGCAAATCAAGATGTTTACAGAACTTTGGCAGGCGAGATAGTGCCCCTGCTGCAGGTGTAACTAAACGCATTCACTAGTCGCGCGTGCTTCAACTATTTGTATCCCAATGCCTTACATGCTGAGCGACAAACATGCTCTCAAATTCAGCTAGTTGCGCCCCTTGAGGTTTGCTGACGAGACTTCTCAGGAGGCTAAGCATGCGGTGGCTGAGCGAGCACAAGCACAGGCAGCAAGAAACAGTTTCGCTGATAGAGAGAAGCACTTTGGTACTGGCCCTGACTTTTAGCAAAGCGCTCTTCTGTATACATTCCCTCCTTACAAACCCCAACCCCGGCGGTATGCCGGCACGGCTGTACACACTACATGGCGGAGTCACGCTAGGGAAACAGCAGCATCGCTGGCTGGTGACGGCCTACGTGTTGCCCCCGTCAAGAGATAGGAATGGCTCGTCAAGGAACAAGGCGTTGCAACGGAGGCCGGTGCGTCTCTTGATTGTAACGATAATAGCTAAGAAGAGACACAACCCCAGCAACTGGCGCTGTCCGCTTGAGGCCTGTTGCAGCGTTCGTTCTCTGATCCGCATGGGACGCACGAACAGTTAAATCTGCGGCGTGACAGTTTGTGGGTGTGCCAAATGCGAGTCCTCACACACTCCTCTGTGTCTCCTTCGATCATTGAGCTGTTCCTGCTTTGTAGCCCTCGACTGGTTTGCAACTGAAGCTGGCCGTGTGAGAAAAGCAGGAGCCACTAGGAATGTCTATTGCATATGGAAAAGAAGGAAAGAGGTGGCATGAAAGAACAAGCCTTGACGTTGAGCAGGAAATGCGGATTGAATGGCTGCTTACCTGAAAGCACCATCAGAGCCTCGGACGCTTAGCACTTTGCTCAGCCGAGAAGTTTTCGAAAGTGCAAAGTCCAGACGGAGCATCCCGTCGCTGACTGCATCAAGATAGATGTTGGTTTGGGCCTCCAACTGGTGAAGCGCGGTTCTGCGCGCAATCAACTGGCCTCACAGCCTGCTTGTGAGTCCTGAGAAGCGTCAGGTGCCCATGGTTTCGTGGAAACATCTTCTATCTGCAATGGCTCCGAGACACACGGCAGCCTGCTTTAACTCGAAAGGCAGGGCGTCATAGCCTCTTATCGGAAGTGCAGTTGAGGGTTTTCACTGTTGCCCTATCGTAAGGCACTGAGGTGAGGACAGCGAAACCCAGAAGTGTCTCACGCAAGCAGATGCCGCTGGATCCCTTGGGGACCCAGAAGCTCTTCAGCTGCCGCCAGTACGGATCGTTTTGATCTGCAGAAACCCCAAAGCCAGAGGGCAGGTTACACTGAAAGAGAAACAGCAAAAGGCAAAAGCCCCAGATCTTTCAGGGCACGAGCCAATGCGTAGCCCACCTGTGGAAAGCAGCGCGGGAGCGCAAAAGTGATGTGAGCCTTTGCAGACGCCGCGCCTCCTGTAGCTGTGGATCTCTGCCAGCATTGGCGGCACTACTTGCTGTAGCTGGAGGCGAATCCGGCAAAGCATCAAGGCCCCTGTGACATTCAGAGGCCACAATATCATGCCAGTATTTTACAAAAAAGATCTGGACACTACAGACCTAGAGGCAGCACCAGTGATCTTGATGGTGACGAGCAGCATCAGCAGTGCGCCATGTCGTCACTGGAAGAAATGCGTACCGCTGCGTTTGTCTGGCAAGGAGCCGCTGGAGGTCTCGTGCTCTACGGGAAACATCGTAAAAGAAAAGAGAGGCATTCCAATCTCGCTTGCGGCGTTTAGGGTTCTGAGGTTCACACTGCAAGCTTGCCAGTACCACGGGCTCACCTGATCGCCGCTACGAGGTCAAGGGTTTCAGCTGCCTTGCCCAAGGCCCGTTGCTGCGAGCGCGCTGAGGCGGTGGCAACTGTCCAAACATTAAGCGGCAACAGCAGTGTTAATATTTCCTGTGTGCCAACACCAGACAGCCCTAACGGCACGCCTTATTGTCATTCTATAAAAGCTCAATACAGCCTGATAAGAATTGGGTGAAAACCATGAGCCAGCTTGGCCTCCGCCGTTTCAGTAGCATAAGGTGGAGATGCTTACAGAGAAGCTTGCTTCTGAGGCGCGCAGCAGGCCATCGGCGCCGTGGGCTGAGATGTACAGAAACTGGCTCCACGTCTTCAACTGACCCTCAAAGAAAGACTCCAGCTGCAGCAATAGGCAAATCCCGACAGCGAAGAAGCCGCATGGAAATCAACAAGCCTGCCAGCAGCAGTAGCCTGGCCAGAGGTAGGGGCTATAAAACGCATCCTCCTCACGGGCGTCTGTTTACCTCTCGCTGCGTATCTACGGTGCTTTGACCAGTAACATTTCGCCCGCCTATGTGCAGCGCCAGCTCACACCGCCCCGAACGCCAGCGTCTCCGCCGCAGCAAGAAAGACTCTCCATTGAGCTCCCCTGCAAGCATCTGCCCGCCATGAAGTGAAGCTTGTAACACGAGAGCGCTTCCTGCCACCGTGCAACCACTAGCAGCCAGAGGCATAGCCCACTGCCCCTGTGCTCCTATTAGTGCACTGCGCTTAGTTTGATTATAAAGATCAAATGCCCGTACGCCTTCACCTAACAAGCCCATACCACATTGGTAAAAGGGGCTTCGTCGCTGGTGCGCAGGACGCACCCTCAAGTTCAACGGAGGCAAACCGATCTGCAGCACTCCGAGAAGGGTGCAGCAGTGTCTGGGAGCCAACGTTTCCAGCACCACCATCAGGCGCCTCGTCGCCAGCTTCCTCAGGCCTACTGACACTTTCCCGTAAAGATTCGGAGCCAGGAAGCAGAGGAATGTCATCACAAACCACGCCTGTTACCTGCAGAACGGCCATGTCAGTTGACATCCAGTTTTGAGCTAGCTGTCTGCTTCTCCACAAGAACTATCGAGAGTGTGTCTATACAGTGGATGGCGAGGCCACGGCTTCCTTATGGGGGAAACCTCGCTGCCTTACCTTGGCGCGCCCAGGAGATGTAGAGAAACCGCCATACGCGCTGTCGCCCACAAGCCCCCAAAGGACGGCTTGCATCACAGTCGATTTGCCTGCGGGCACATGCGCAACGGCGCACTCAATTTCCGTGCCGTTCAGTTCTGCTGCAGGAAGGGCAGTGGCTTGGCTATTTACTGGGCCTAGTCCTGGGTGCACCAGAGGATCTCAGGCCTCTGAAAAAAGTGCACAGCAGCGCCAACTATTCTGGAAAGAGCTTGTTACTGATTGAAACGAAATCACTGGGCACTTAGAGCAGAAGAGGACGCTTGCCCCGAAGTCTCTTTAGCCCCACATCTAAAGCATAGCTACTGCCGCCGGCACGGAGAACCGTCAGCGTAGGTAGGGGCACTGACCAGTACCGTTTGCAGCGAGAAGGCTGCCGTGTGGGCTGTCTTCGACGCATCCCTCAAGGAAAACCAACCCGCGTTGCCAGAGATCAAAACGCATCAGTCCGCTGAGCACAACAGGAAGAACGCAAACAAAAAGAAATACTTGAAACTCCAACAAATACCTTGCCAGCGTATTGCCTTTGAGCACAGGGGAGCCTGCAACGCTTAGACACCAACAGAGCTGTTACCTGTAAAGCCCAAACGACTCAATGCGAGCTTCTCTTAAAGCCAGATCAACTGCCTTGCATGCCCATGTAGTGTTAGAGACGGCAGAAGCCGAAGACGACTTCAAAGTACTGTCAACTCCAGCCACTTCAGCTCCTTCCAATTGTTCCTGAAGCAAACGCTCCGCGGCGGCCACTGCACCATCGTCCCCCGCGGAGCCCGAAACACGCAGAAAGCCACAGCAACACGTGACAGCAATTATGCATGGCCTGCGACGCAAGTGGGCGCGCCTGGCGTGCGGTGAAACCGCGAACAGTTGCCAGCAGAGCTCTTTTGAGCCAGTCGGTGGAAGGGCTTGCTGCTGTGATTGTCTTACACGTCTGCGGACTGGCGACGCAGCGGTGCTCCTGAGCGGCCTGGCCAGCGTAAAGGCGCAGAGCGTCCTGTGGCCTGTGCCTTTCTAAGGGTAGAAATTCTTGCTGCATGAGCCGTCCAAACGGCACTGACGGGAAGACGTCCGCACCATCGGCGGGTTGCAATGGTGGAGGCCTTTCAAGGGAGAGGGAGGCTGCTTCAGCGGCGGTACAACTCAAGGGAGTGGCAGCGGACACTGCGGAGTCTGGCACCGCTGCGCGAGGCAGTGTTGCGGCTTCTCGCACGTTCGTGTTTCCGGTTGGCTCCTCCTGCTGAAACGGTCCTGAGATCGCTGGTGCTGGAGTGACGTGGCATTCGAATAGAACGCCTTCAGACAGATAAAGGCAAGTGCCACGTTAGCTCCATGTACGCATGCAACGAGGGAGAATCAGCATCTCAGCACCTTTATCAGCATATGGGACTATCCACACGGGTAAGGATTAAAGATTCGCTTTGTTTTACCGGCGCGCTTGTAGGCCGCAGACAGTCTGAGTAGCTCATCCGCATCCAATATGTTCTTGCCGTCGAGCACTCTTTCACCATTGATGCCATTCAAGCGACTTGGGCGACCCCCTGTGCCGGTGCTGCTGCTGCTGCTGCTGCTAGTATTGTCGTTGCTGTGAGTATTATAACCGCCAAGGAAATCCTTCGCGACTCTCTCAGCGCTTGTGCAAGCACGAAATGGCTCCATGACTATCCCAGCAGTGGCTGCAGGAGTGCCAATGACGGGTGGGTGGCTGCCACAATCCTGGGAGGAAGCCGAGGGGCTCAGCAGCTCGCTCGGAATCAAAGCTTGAGTTGTGGCTGTCTTTGGCAACAGCAAAACCCGATCGCCACGACGGAGTAATTCCGGCGGGGGAAGGAGCATCGGGTCTTGCACTGGAAAGTGTCTGGGACCAACTGCGGACTCCTGGGCCTCTACTACGTTGAAGTCCAAAGCTCTAGAAATAGTGTACAGACACTTGCGCTGATACGCCTCCCCCAGAGACGTCTGCGAGCAGATCACAGCCCTGGCCGCGACCGTCGGTGCTGGCAAAAGCCCGGTAGTCGCTTTCGATTTTTAATGCTTCCCCCATTGCAGGTTGTGGTGCTGTCCCGGAGTTTACCTGATAGAGCGAGCCGATGTATCGGGCACGCTCGCCGACTAGCTGAGGGGTATGGATGTGGCCAGAGTAAACAGGCACGTCTGGAAGCACCTCAAGCTCTACACCCTCGTTAAGCGTGTGGCCACCTTCTTCTGTAGAAGTGCTTATCACCGCTCCACGGATGCTCAGGTGGCCAAAAACAGCGCGGAGCGTTTTGCACTGATAGCAGCGCAGTGACAGCAAAGCCGCACATCAAAAAGACTTCTCGGTTATGCAGGGAGCACAGAAACACCAAATGAAACAGTCCCTTATACAAGAGGACCATTGTTTAAGGTCTCCTGCCCACGTGGAATCAGCCGCTTCCGCTTGACCAACACTGATCAAAGAACATCAATGACAGCTAACAAACACCAAGCACCCCAGCAAGCATAACAGCAGCTCCATTACTCGCTCTCGTGACCAGGGAAGAAGGAACAGACAATCACAGCTACCTGTTTAGCGTGCAGTAGGGTCCGCTGGAGTTTTGCGTTGCAGCGAATATGCGGCAGAAATAGCAGCTCCTTGTTGATGAGCGTCGGTCGCCTCAGTGCCAGCACAAATTTGCTTTGAGAAACTGCCCCCTCAAGTGGCTGCAACAAGTCACGCCCTGTATCGTAGTAAAGCTGGTCGTGGTTTCCAGGGAGGAGTATCGTCTGTTCAAGCCACCAGGCACACAAATGTTGCAGCAGTAGCAGCATCCGCATCAGCAGCATCAGCAATGAGGATTCGTACGGATACTGACGGATTCTGCTGCTCCCCTGGAAAACCAGACTCGAACACGTCGCAACATCGGGTTCACTTCTATAGTCCTCGCTCTAGGCACATGACAGAAAGTGTCAGCGAAGTATCGGAGAATTGCCATGTACGGAGCAAAAGTGTCTGTGCCGCCGCAGCGCTCACCGGGACGTCCCAATGCTTCCAGAACTCGAGGAGAGGTCGTAGGAGGCCCCAGTGGAGCTGCCGTTCGACGCGTGAATGCCAGAAGTCCCCAAGGAAAACAGCTACGGCAGGCGCCTCCTGGGACTCTTGTTTATTGTTAGAACCTATGGGAATGTAATGGTTAGGATCATAGGCTTGCGTTTTGCGGGAGAGGTTGCTGTGGCGTTTGCACGTTTTTTGTACTAGCTGAAGGGCGTCGAGGCAAGTACTCAGAGTCGCATCGCTAAGGTGCAGATCTCCAAAGAGCACAAATCTATCAACTTGCCGCAGAAATGGGCTTTCATATTCCTCCCACATTCCGTGGTCTACAAATGTACCGTTAGGAGTGGACCACAGGCGACTCACAGTGGCTGACGGCCGAAGGGAGCGGGCCACCTTCAGAGCTGATCCCCGCAAAGAGACAAAAGAACAATAAGTATTCAAACCTCTGTATTGTAGGATCTGCGTCCGACGTGGCTGTGGCGATGTACAAGTCCAGCAGATGGGTGTAGCCAGTGGGCGGATCGAGACTGTTGGTGGCTTTTGGAAGTGGTGGTGCAAAAGAATCCCTTCCAAATATCTCAGACATGCCGCTGCCACAAGGAATTGCGCAGTATACCAGTGTACAAAGAGTCCCACCAGCAAACACTTCAACAACAGTTTAGAAGCCATTTACAAATCATCAGCCCAGCCCCCGTGTTGGGAGGAACAACTGCGAAGAAGAGAAATCGTCATGCAAATACCAGGAAACCAAAAAAGGAAAAGTAGCTAGTGCAAAGCTAAGGAAACCACTGCAGCCTTATTGGTAGTAGTCTGAAAAAGGATCGAAAGAACTGCTACTGTGAGAGTATGACCCCCAATGTTGCTTCTCGCTTCACAGTTTAGACGTAAAGCAAAATGAATTCAAGTTAAATGAAATGGGTAAGATCCACGGGAACAAAAGTAATATTGGGATTAGTGGATGTTTAAGTCTCATAGTCGAAGGCCTAACCCATCACCCTTAAAAACATCCAACAATGCCTTAGAAGATCTTTGTTGGCTGTGCATTCTTAAAAAACAAAAAGTGACCAATTAATATAAAAACAAGAAAACAAATGACACAATTATATTTGTTTACCTATGCCGTAAGAGAAGTGGAATCGAACTGTCGGGGGCTGGTCAGGTAACATCTACATTACAGACAATTCTTGGAATGACACAGCATCGATTGCTGGTGAAAGCAGAGCGCATTAGATATTTTTGCAACTAGGAAAAACAATAGTTTACAATTGGAAAGCTGTTTCGTTGTACCAGTACCGTAGGATAGCCAAGTACGAACGTTTAGCCACTTCTTTCTTTCCGACATGCTGCGTCCCATACGTCAATTCTTATTTCCTTTTCAATGACTGCCGAGTTTGTTGTAACCATGTTTCTCAGACACTGCGTGGTTGTACATAGTCCGGTGTCAACTTGAATTATCTCCAAAAACAAGGCATCTTTCTCATTGCAAAATTGCCAAACACGATCCCCGTTGTCATTGTTCATTGACGTAGTAGATCGACACTGTAGTGAGACGCATCGCTTACTATCTAATTGCGTGTGCACGCCCGCTGTTGGTGTGGGGCCCAGTACTCGGAAAGTATAGCATTCTCAACTGAGTGTGTGACATACAAATAATATTCATGATTGGATAGAGCAATACCAGATGGCCATAGCTAGCCGCAGGGTGCAGGAGCGGCGCAGGCAATCCCTATCAATCTTTGCGCAAATGGCCATTGAGAGACCTGAGCCTATGTGTAACGAGTGTACTTTGGTCTGTGCATAGAGGCCATATGCACCAACACGAAACAATAACTTAAGCGTAGTTAATTCCTAAAGAAGTCTGCCCTTCAGGCTTGCCACTCTGAGGCAATGCTGGCCTCAGCACAGCCAAGCGGCAAGGCGATGCGACCAAGGTGGAGCTAGCCTGCACCTTGGGTAAGCACGAATCCGAACACACATTCGGAGGAGCTTGGCTACTCCTCTTCACATACATAGGCTTAACCATTCCACTCATAGATAACTTAGGATATTTAATAGGACGTTTCTAAGTAATAAGAAACTGACAAACACTGCAATATCGAATATGCTACACTACGCCTCAACATGTGAACGATGGCAAGGGAAAAACCCGAAACTAATTTGTTTAAAAGGTTCTCCAATGGTTACTCTGGTTTACTTTGAACCCTAGCCACCCCAAACTGTTCCTACATAATGCAGGAGCTGGGACGTTACCTGAAAGCTTTCAGACGGAAGACATTTGCGAGAGGCGCCGATATCGTGATGCAAGTCGTGATTGCGTTGGTTTACCTTTTGCTAGTGGCAGACATTACATACGTGAGGTTATCCTTTGTCAGTCCCGAATGCTTACAGAGCTTTGTCGACACGACCCTCTTGCTTGAAGGAGGGTGACAGGTAACTTGGTGGTTCTACTTTAACTGATCTCTCAGAATGTCGAGAGCAGGTACTTTAGCGTAGTCCATTACTTAGGCCTAGTGATAAGAGCAGTTGTAACGGATCCAAAGCAGTATACGTTACACCCGGAAGGGGTTTCCATGTAAGCTTGTACCTGGTAGATCCTTTGCATGAGCTTGAGGCTGCCTGGTATGCTTGAAAGCTCTACCTTGCGGTTTTCAGATATGCACCGGACCCTTATTTCTCCACCGCAAGCAGGTGTCTAAGTATGCCCCCTTTCTCCACCGAAAGGAGGGGTGTAAGTAGGCTCCCTATATCACTCTTCGAAAAGGATACAAGCCGAGTGCGTTCGTCCCTACGAAATGTTTCTGGAATGACGGAATCTTGGTGGTAGTTCTTTAGGGGCTTCATAACTACTCACTTCCATTACTGCCTCGGGGAATTCAGGGTGTAAGGATAGGGCTGGGCAGTAACAACGAGAATTGAGCTAGCAGCCATTTACCTCAAGCCACTTTGCCAAGTAAATTTCTGGTTGCCTGTTGGTTGCCTGTTACAAAATAGATGGTAATGCCCTCCTGGGGGGCAAAAGGATTTTACATAGCAAGAAGAAAACGCGGGCAGTAGTGCTTCCCGTGATAATGCAACTGGTCTTTTTCAAGAACTCGTTGCTCCTGTGTGTCTGTAGATAGGCTTGCGGTTATTACACAGTGGGCGAATGGGGTGCTGATTTCGTCAGTACATTGTTGGTGGACTTCAGGTGTATTTGCTGGCTTGTTTTGTTCGCCGTAAATTTATTGTCGGTTGATTTTACCTGGGTGCACTGAAAAAAGGAAATATTGCGTAGGCTTACAATCTCCCTTACTAGAGCTGCCAATACACGCTAGGGCTTCTTATAAGCAGGCTGCACAGACAACTTGGGCATAGGTATCCAGGCTGCAAGCATCATTGCCCGCTTACATAGACATATCTAAGGAAACAACTACACACTCCGATAAAACAGAGGGGACTTCAACTGCCGGCTCACTAAGGAACCACAAAATCAGAAGTGCTGGCCAGTTACAAATACAGTATGTATGTAAGTAAAACCTGTAAAGAGATATATAGAGTGCACCTTCCATAAGCTAGGACCAAAAGCATGCCAGTTGAAACTATGCTAAATAGTATTAAACAGGCCGCGCCCCCTAGAAAAACCAATGGTCTGCCTAAGGCCTAGCCGTACGCATCTGAGCAAGGCAGCAGGTTCTGTACAATACAGAATACATACGCTCTTTAATAATTGCGGCTGGACTGCATTGCGAAGCGCGAGGAGACATTGAAACTCAGGTGCCCCATTCTGAGGCCTAATCTAAACCTGTAGGGATTGGCTCATCTTTGTGTCGATTAGACCATCGACAGGAAGCCAGCGAACAGCTGCTGTGGGATAGGCACGAGCAGCAGCAACGTCATCTAAAGACTTTATACCTTTCAGTTTAGCGTAACGTATCCCGGCACTTCCCCCCTGCCAACCAAAGTGGACTCCAGCCTTGCCAGTTCACGTCCAGCGCGGAAGTTCGAAGGGTCTAGAGTGACAACTCTCTGTTTCACGGCGTAGGCTTCCGCAAGACGACCCTCTTGCTCGTGGATCTCCGCAATCATATCGAGGGCCTTCAGAAACAGACCATAAACACCAGCGTCAATCAACTGTAAACGAATTGTCGTTGGTCTATTACTGACGTGAATATATGGGCTAATTAATAAGTGCACAGCCAGTGCCTCGCTGCTGTCAAATGATGTCAATAAAATAGTTATGAGAAATTGCCTTTAAATTTGCAGGCAGCATATAAGCAGTACATCATGCAAGCAAACGTTCCTAAAGGACGGCGTCGCTGGAGATAGAAAATTGCAGGAACATTTGCGGCGGGCACTTACATTGTCGTTGTTGGGGTCGATGGCTAGCAACTTCTCAAACATATCTAGAGCTTCTGGACGCGTCGAGGCATCTTCAGCAAGACAAACACCCAAGTTGAAGATGGCGGGCTTGTAAGCGGAATCATGTTGAAGCACCTTCCGAAAACAGGAGATCGCCTTATTCCTCTCTCCCAGTTGCTGTAGGACAACTCCTTTACGGTACAAATAAACCAGCTGATCTGGCGCTAGCATGGAAGCGCACTTATAGCATTCCAACGCTTCAAGGGGCTCGCCGCTCATGAGATGCAGCTGTGCGAGTTCCGCGTGTATCTCGGCCCTGAAATCGCTGTCCTCAAACTGGCCGCATTCCTCCTTCGCTTGTGCGCGAGCAGAGACGTCCACAAACTGCAACCTCTTAGCCATTGGGTTGTGTATTACGAGCTCATCGAGGTCATCTGTGTGCAGGCGAGATACCGTGCAGCTTGTGAAGGCAGTCGACATGGCCTCTGCACTAGCCATCTTCTGCATGGTTTCGCCACTTCCGCCTGAGGGCGCGTGAACACTGGACTGGCTCGAGGCCCAGCAGGAACTGACAGGCTGCGGAATGCACTTCACAAAGGAGCAGCCACAGTTGGAAGGAAGGGGGGACCGCTCTAGCACCTGCGGCCTCCCAAAATACTTGGTCGCCGGAAAGCTGAGAACAAACGAGTATGCTTGCTTTGCCAGTTTAGGATTTCTGTCCTTGTAATACCTCGCCTTTATCAGTGCTTCCTCCCTGAAGCGCAAAATAGAATCAGCAAAAGCTCATTGCGCTCGCCGCTGTCCAACATTCACCTTCCACGCCTTCCTCTCGCTAGCTGCATGCATTCTTTCTGTGTTCTTGATGGCGAAACCGTAAGAGGCACGAGGGTGCGTACCTTGATGCGAAAGCAACAAAAGCATCCCTGGGGGTGGTGGCGCAGCAGAGTGAGGTGTCGGCTGAGGAATGTGAGGCGTCTGTTGAGGAGCGTGCGGCGTCGGTAAGGGTGTCTAATGAGTATATATCCGGCACAAAGGTTTCTTGGGGGCGGGGGACTGTAACAAGGTAGGCGCCGCTTTCGTTGTGATCTGGGGAACGCCTCTGTGCACGAGCGAGCATTAGTTCCTCCCCCATAGCGGCTCGCTGCGATGCCGAAGACGCAACGTTACCCATCCTCAACACGCCGCCTGATAATCTGTGAGAGCAGCTGGTACGTGAATTTCTTCAGGAATGAGTATATTTCGAGTCCTGGTGTAAAGACATGCAGATGCGTGGAGGCCTGAAAGACAACCAGAGTTGTAAGGAAGACGGTCGTTCTGGCGGGTGTGCGACCGATGGAGTTAAGGAAGGCGGTTTGGTGAGATGTACAGTAGACGCTGATTTACCCTGTCCTGCGCCTTGAATTGTTGAAACGCTGGTATCAACAAAATCTGACGCAAGAGTGTCCAGTTACACGTTCAAGCTGTATGAACAGCTGCACTACTACTCGACTCAGGTTTGTACGGCA
>JRZD01019974.1:27778-41381 GCA_000826945.1 Eimeria nieschulzi
TATCAACTGCTGCTGGAGGAGGCCCTTCAGCAAGGCCATCCAAAGACCAGATGTTGCCTATATCACTGGAGCCGAAATGTCGCGCATAGCTACACTATAAGCATAGCACTGCAGCAGCCACAAAATATTGAACAACACTATCAATTTTATATTTTTAACGACAATCAGTCGTTTTTCAGCTTGAACAGCCGCGCAGAGTTTCCTTTGCTGCAGCTCAGAGTCGAGCGGTTTCTGGACGGCGGCGGCAGCGGGGCTGTAGTTTTGCTAACTTCCAATAATTATTTCATAACTCTGCCCTTTAAACCAACCCAGTTTAAATAGTCCTGTGTTTTATTTTGCTATGAAGTCGTTAGGCTGACGACCCGGTACCTAAAACTAGGAGAGTAACGGGACGACGCCACCTTGGACGCAGATTCGTATTATTGTGAAAAACTAGTACACCTCAAAACAATAAAACTGAGTGCAGTTGCGCTGTTGCAGACAATTATTGTGTTGACTGATGTCTCCCGTTTGCTGTAAGCGGGGAAATGAGAGTTATATTGGAGTCTAGTTACGCAACATCAATAGGTGTGTAACGTGTTAATGCGTCACCCAAACCCCAACTACCTTCTCCGATTCGTGCCGATTATATTATCTTCAACCAGGAAAATTAATTTGCAACACAAATGTGTGCGTCTCTCCCACTTAATAAAATTTTCGATGTGTCTGCGTGCTTCTGTAGGTCACACAGACTTCTCCCGCTCATACGCCGTATACCCGAAGAGGTGGAACTACCCCGAGGACATCCACAAACATTATCACTTCGCAAGAACGTCTACGCTTTTCCTGGTGGTGAGTTCCCATATCTAAATGAACTGATGGACTGCCACAATCTCAAGCCCTATAACCTCCCATATTTCTCTTTCTTCCGCCAGGTAGCCTATAACGGAACCTGTGAGATCCCCCAGTATTGCGTTAAACACTGCAAGGATCGGTCCCTCCGGGGATCGCTGAAGGACCAGGGATGGGTGCCTGTTACCCACAAAAGCTGCTGACCACTTTAGGTAACCGGAACCCCCAACGCCAATTCCCTACCTAAAGCCTTAAGTAAGTACCTAAACCTTAAAACACCCAAATAATCTACGCGACGGAGTCTTGCGAGCAGATCTAGCACTAACGCATAGATGTCGGATTCCTCCGCTAACCGCTAGTCCTCGAGATTAGTCCTGTCATCGGAAGGATCCCACTTCCATGCCTTGTCCGCGCTTAAACAACTTCTCAAAACAAACATCTTCATGTGTGAAACGTTCGCTTCATTGGATATGGCTCCAGGACGGCTTATCAGCCCAATGAATTAAGCTAGCACTCTCCTGGCAGAACTCCGGTCAGCCCGAATGCTTGTGCACAACTGAAAACTCTTTTAGAAAAACCCAAAATAGTCTTAAATACAATAAAAATTTGAGATCAAAACATAATCACACAGAGATTGAGTTGAAAGAGTTCTGTCTAGCACTTGAGGTCAGGTTCCACACAATGGGATCCCGATCCCTGCGAGAGTCAGCAAGCCGTTGAGCTACCCTGGAGCCCTAGCCCTATCAAACAAAGTCTTGACCTCAACTTTCGTTCATTAAATCTCGATCTCTCTTAGTCCTTAATTATTCTTTTAATATTTACAATTAAATCTATTGCTGAACTCCTAGATATAAACTTGTGTTCATATTTAATATCACCTGTATGTAAAAATAGCTTAGTTAGTACAGACTCATAGTTCAAACCACAGCAAACTGAAATGACCACGGCGCAGGCTAAGGCCTTATCTTAGTCTAAGCCGTGAATATAGTGACATTCACTACAAGACCCTATGTCATGTTGATGAGGCGTGAGAGGAGCTGGACTAATCGAGCTGACCCCACGCCCATTAGCTCCTCCTGTGCTCCTATTCCGCTGTAGCACGTTCTCTAATTTGTACCCCTTTTGCCAATCTGCTAGCGTTGAATCCCTTTGCTGTGGCTTGCGTCCATCAACTAGGTATTGTGTAGCTAACTACAATCATGTCCAACATTTTCTACAAGTCCAAGACTAGCGACAAGCTCAACCAAACCTCCCAAAAACCTAATAACACTAATTCATTAAGGCATTAATATTATAAATGCCTCTGTCTAAGTCTATGCCTTGAGTCTATGCCTTAATGTCCAAGTTGGTAATCTGCTTCACGAGCTTAACTATGGTAAACTGTGAAGGCCCAAGTGGGAAATGGGAATCTCACGATATAGGAATGCCGGGCACTTAATAAATATATTATTTAAAATTATATTAAGTGAAATTTAAGGTGGGAAGGTTTGTAGGGCTGTATATTACCAAACAAGCGGGATGGCCATTCGGCCCTTGGTTAATGCACACTTGCCTATAGACGCACCCAAGGTTCTTATCGGCATTTGACTATTAAAGGATAAAGAAATAGAATATTAAGCCCTTCGTAATTTTAAACAAATATATTAATTGATTTAAAATAATTTTTATTGTCAAGAGCTTTTATAATAAAAAGGTCCATTATACCCTTAAACCTTCCCCTCACAAGGGAGCGCGCACCAGTGCACATAAGGCAGGGATAAAAAAATATGGAAAGTTTTGCATGGCTCTTTCGTGTGGCCTTTATCTCTTACGGCATATTAAACATATTTATGTGGTTTTTAAGCATTTTGGGGGCATGTTTCGCAAGCCGACTTGTGTCGATGGAGCAATCGAGCTAAGAGCCTGCTTTGTTCTGTAAGCCAGGAGTGCCTACGACTAGCATCATACGTCTTTGAATGAGATTTAAGCAGTCAGATATATTTGATTGGCGAAACTGAGAATAGCTGTAAAATTTGAACTGGAAACCTTAGAGTTTGTCGCTACAGACCAAGCAAGACAGGCGAAAGGAGCCTCGTGACCTTCGAGCCTGAGGCAGCCAGGAGATCTATAAAGTGGACGTTTTCTAGCTCTACGCTGCAGCACAAGGCTGATACATTTTGAGATTTAAAAAGCAGAGATATCCAAGAGCGAGCGAAGCCGAGACAGGACTTCGATGCCCTACACCTGAGTGGGTATCCAACAGTTACTCAGTTCCTTCCCTTAAAGACCTGGGGCCACTATACAGCCCAAAGAAATAGTATAGCACAACAGGTTTTTAAGCCTATTTCTTAGGCCCTAATGCAAAAAGATCAAAATAGTTGCTATTCATCCAGCCCTTGTTGGGTAGGAATATGAACAATTTAAGCTGAAACACAAATGACCAATTTAGAAAGTGAGTCGCTCTCAAATCTCGCGATTGCGGAAAACAGAGTTATCTACATCTCAATACTTCAAATCGCTTAAAAGGATAAAGGTGGTTTCCCACGGTTACAAAATATCCTGTGGAATTAACGTTTCATCCTCCTTTCATAAGGCATGTTTGTGAGAACCTTCCCTAATTACCCTAATTAGATACAGGCGGCCCCTTAGAAATTAAAAAGGGGCTCGGGGAAATGCGAATGCAACGGGCCTCCCAGTCTGGATCACCAGCGGCCCTAGACTCCCAATGATGATCTAGGCGTTCAGTTAACATACTGAACCTCTTGAAAATAATAGAATACCTCGTTTACCCTCACAACCTGAAATGAAAGTATTTCCAGGGTTTCCAGTTAAGATGCAAATCTTCAGGGAACCTCACACCGCTCTGCTTTTTATCTTTAAGGCTGCAGAGACTGCAATATCTCAATTCAGGCAATTTACTGTTGCCAAAATTTAATATAATTAACAATATAAATAAGGCTATGATTTTTTTTATTTCCGAAACACAGGCCTAAGTTCCTTTATACCTGGGACAGAACAAATCTCATTCGATACTGAACCTTGGAGTCTGCAAAACAATTTCTGCACCTTTATGGCATCTACAGGCCTTCAGGCATTGCTCACATATCTGATATATATACAAATAAAAGTCTACAAAGGCATAAAAGTAAGCAAAATAAGAAACGAACATTCTGTTATCAAGCTGGACCACTCAGTCCCTACGGGACTGCCAGCCCCCTGATATTGTTCTGGTGTTCTAGGATGTCCTCTCAAGCAGCCTCCAGCCCTTATAAGTCATGTGCCTTTTATTTTATAACACAATTAAACACCTTCATACCTTACTTAGCTCGGAACCTTAAAGGCCTTAATATATTTGACCTGGTTCCGAGTCAAAACATCTAATAACAAAATAATTTCCACACTCCTTAAACTTATGATTAACACATTTCGTACGTCACTTTAATTTTATAATGATGTAATATAAATAATTTATTAACATAAACAGCGCACGAAACTTGAGCACGGCGCAGGCCCAGTGGTAAAGTCAAGGAAGCCTGAGCCGTGGATGTAGTGCTGTCCATTACAATGTTAGTTGTACTCATGTCTGCATGGTCTCAGAGAGGCAAGCCGGAAGAGGGCACACTTCTGTGAAAACTAACTATTCTTAGGTTATTGCTTCGTGTTAGTGCTTACGGTATTTAAGGAGAGGCCTAACTGCGAGCTCTACATGAAGAAACCCAAAGAAGCAGAAGTTCGAATTCTAGCTATAGCTTACTTCAGACCATCCAATGAAACTTTCATTAACAAACCAAAATTTGGGCAGACAAAATATGAAAGTCTTAAACCATTTCGATCTCCTTAAAGGTACTGCGGTGCAGTCTCTGATGAGGACAGGCTCTAGATCGCCCCCTAGGCTAGGTGTGCGGAAAAGTTTTTGTGGCGTCATTTTTAGATTTCGATTTCACTGTAATAAAAATTCGTTTATGCTTGTTTCTAGCATGAAAATTCCTTATTTCAATCGCTCGTTTTAGTTTTAGGATTAGTTGGTTGTAACCTAACGGCGCAGGATGTTCATGCTCACACAACTTGAAACTTAGAGCACCCCACAAGCCAAATTTTCGTTAAATAAGCTGGGACTGTAATAAAAATAGTTTGAGTTTCAGCGCTTTGGATTTTCTTTCTGTGCGGCGGGGAAGCAAGGCATAAATATCGATGCATGCCTTCCTGGCTGTGGACAGGGTAGCTGTTCCAGCTCCCTTGTCGTACAGAAAGCCCCCAAAAGAGCGGCTTTGCCATAGTTTAAGCGTGTATAGAATAACGTTTGTGCACGGAGCCTGAGTCTTTTTACATTTGCCACCCCATTCCTTGCACTTGGGCATCCCCTCCCCTTCAAAGTGCAAGAGGTTGATGCAGGCCTGTGGTTCTATGCACCTCATTATACACCTCATGAACGACCATTTGCTCTGTTCCTTTTTGTAATTGCTGCGAGTTTATATTTAAAATTACCTGAATATTAACATTCACAGGACTTGCATCCCAAATATAGGGTGAAGGGTGGGAAGGTTCGAGTGACTTGCCCTACAGGGCACGCCTCTGGCCCCCGCTAGCAGCTTGTCATGGAACATATGCGTGGCCGTTCTGGGGCAATCAAGAAAGATGGCCTTTCGCTGGCCCACCTCGAGGTGCATCGAGGGAGCTGGCCAGAATGGTACAGCCCTAGCCCCTTCTTAACCAGAAGGCCCTCCGGTGTTTTCCGAGGGCTAAGAGCGGGGGCTCCGCCCCCGGACACAAGCAGTATCATCTCCCGTTGATTAAGGAGACTATCTGGTCTCGGAAAAAAGATATTATTTCTGCTTTCCTAGGAGAACAGCATCCTGGACATCTCCAGTTGTCTATTTTTCTGCCACGAGAGCGTCGACGGACGTTTCCGCTTTGGAGCGTAAAGCATCTGATACTTTCAAGGCTGAGCAGCAGCAGCAGCAACAACAGCCGAAGCCAGTTTGTACCATTATAGTGACACCACTTTCCTCTCACGGGAATCCCACGATGATGGGGCCCCCCCACTCTCAGGTTCATAACTATTTCTCTTTCCTTACGTTGCCTCCCTCAAGGCCTCCCCAACCCTCCGAGAGGGAGGGTGGCTCCCAGAGCGTAGACCTTCAAACACCTAGTCGGTTGGGGCATAATGCATACACCGGGGTGCGCAATGGCCGAGAGGCATGTGTGGTGGCCCCTGGGGCCCCCGCCGGTGGAGTTGGTACAAATACAGGAGCCTTGTTTTGCCGCAGCCCTAGCGGCCGGAAAGGCCGGCCAGGTGTTTTGAACTCTGAAGTGGCGAACCGCCGTGTCCGCTTCTGGAGGTCGCGTACCCCCACCCCGCAGCCTCAAGCACTGGGATCTCCGGGGGTCACCACCCCAGCTGTGGGGATCCCTTCCTCTCTCCCTCCCACAAGTTTGGGCAGACCCCAGCGGCCCCTGGGCTCTTCTCTGGCAGCAGCCGCACTGGGTGGCAGGCCTCTTCCAGCCCCGAAACGCGGAGGAGGTTCCGAGAGGAGTCCCTGCAGGGTCACCTTCGCGCCCCCTGGCCCTCGAGCTCCGATAAGTGCAAGGCGAGCTTTCAGCACCTGCCCACCCCTCAGCACTGTCAAAGTGACCGGAGACAAGCTTGCTGCAGCAGAAGCACCAGAAACTCCGACTGTCTCAACAGCATCCACAGCCGGGTTGCCCTTAGGCACAACCTCGCCGCAACAACTGCCCATTAACAACCTCCAGGGACCTCCGCCCGAAGAGATGACAACGACGAACCCCACGTTAGCCCCCACTGGGAAAACCACACAGCAGCAGCAGCTGCTGCTGCTGCAGCAACAGGATGTGGAGAGAGGAGAGGCCCTCCCCCCTCCGGATCCCCTGCCGTCTGGTGTGCGCCAAGGCAGCTCCCTCTTACTAGACGATACAGTGGATCCTCTGGTAGCAGACGGTGTCTCGCTTGCTGCTACTCGTGCTGCAGCAGTGGCTAAGGCTGCTGCTGCAGTTGCTGCTGCTGCTCAGGCAGAAGTTGAGGCTGTTGCTGCTGTTGCTGCTTGGGGAGAACGCGGGGCATACAAGGGCGGCAACAACAGTCTCGCAGCGGAGCAGCAGAAGGAGCAGCTGATGCTGGTGCTGCGGCTGCTGCTGCTACTGCCTCCTGAGCTGCAGCACGCCATACAAGCCCGTCTTTTCATGCTGCAGCAACGGCGCTCGGGCTCTGGGGCAGCACATCCCTGGTCAAAACGAGCAGCAACAACAGCCAACCTCCATATGACTTTCGGGGCCTCTGGGACCATCGGGGTTCCGTCGAGGCCGCAGCAGCAGCAGCACCCTGCAGCAGCAGCAGCTGCTGCGGCTAGTGTTGCCTCACCCAGACCGCCTAGGCCCAACCCCAATGAGCTGCTCGAAAGCAGCAGCAGTAGCAGCTCTACAAAAACTACAGACAGTCCCCAGCAGCAGCAAGAGAAGCAGCAGCAGCAACAGCAGCATCAACATCTACAGCACAGTGGAGCGGACTCAACAGTAAATGGTCTTTTTCTCTCCGCCACGCTGCAGGCCTCCGCTGTGCTTCAACTGACACCCGGGGACCCGCTCGACGAGCGAACTATTATAGCCACACCAACACCACCACCAGTAACAGAGGGGTGTAGTGCATCTCACCTTCCTGCGAGCTGCAGGCTGGCCAGCTGCAGATGCCGCAGCAGTGCTGCTAATGGCCTCCCTTACCGTGCCCAGCCCTCGTTTGCTCATGGGAGGAGCTCTCTGCTGTTGCAACAGCAGCAACACCAGCAGCAGCAGCACGTGCACTTGCCAAGGCGCCAGCCACAGGATTACACTGGAGGCGGTCCGTTGGGATCTCAGCAGCAGCACCAGGAGGCCCAGCCTCATGCAGAGGGCGGATTCCTTGGGCGCAATAGCTTGGGGGCCCCTCAGGCCTCGTGCTGCCTACTCCGTCGTTCGGTTGCCAGCCAGAAGGGAGAGGCGCTTTGGATGGTTGAGACCCCTGGAGGTTCGCAGGGGCCCCCTGGGCCCTCCTCGTGGGTAGGGGGGGCCTGCAGGCGCTGCGCTGGTGCAGCGGCTGCCAGCAGCGGGAGCTTTTGCAGCAGTAGCTGCAGCCGCGGAGGACAGGCAGGGGAGCAGCCCAGCTGTCTGCAGCAGCATGGTGTTGCCGGGGGCCCGCGCCCACACGGCGGTGCCTTGCAGCTCCACGTTTATGGCTCCACATCCAGCCATCTAAGCACCACAAACACAGGAAGGTCCCTCCCAGCTTCGGGAGCTACCGAGTGCTGCCACGGTTTGCATAAGGGCCCCTGCAGCAAGGGTCCACCATCAGCAGCACACCAGCAGCAGCAGGTGACGAAGGAGGAAGAGAAGGCTGGATGGGACTCCGGAGAAGGAGGGCTAGGGGGCAGCGCCAGACAGAAATTAAACTGGGGTGAGGGGTCCCTGAGTCCCTCCGCGGTGGAGCTGCGCATGCCCATGGGCTGCAGGGGACAGCAGCAGGCCCTCCGGCAGGCAGTGACGGCCCACCCCTCGCAGATGGTGGGCCTCAGGATGAGGCCTTGCAGCAGCTGCTGCAACAGCAGTAGCAGCATGAGCTGCGGGAACCAAGGGCTCGTGCAGGTGCACCTCTCCTCTATACCGTCTATTATGCGCACTGACCCCATGATGGGCGCTTGTAGCACAGCAACAGATCTGGGGTCCCTGCCGGACTCGCGCTCTTCTCGGCTGCTGGTAGTTGCGAGGAGCAGGAGTGGGGCCCCCATGGCCGTCGCCCTGAACTCCAACCGAAACAGCAACAGCACCGTTAGCAGCGGCACCGACAGCAGCAATACTGCCACTAGCAACAGCCTTAGTGATGACAGCAGAAACAAGGAGGCCCCATTGGAGACATCTCAACTAGATGGAGAGGAGGCTACTCTACGTGAAAGAGAAGAATCGTTACTTCCTGGTGAGCCTGCTAAGACCCAGCAGGAAGCAGCAGCACAAGCAGCTGTTGCTGCTACTATTGCTGCTGCTAAGTTAGGGCGGCGCTCTTGGTCTCAGCAGGCAGAGGCAGAGAAAGGCTGTGAACAGCCTCTGCAAATCTTACGGTCAAGGGTATTGGAGTGCCCGCCCGCCACTCCCGAACGGGAGCACTGCTGCTCGGCTGACTGTTGTTCCAGCCCTACCTTGACGGTGGGGCGTTCATCCTCCCGAGGTGACCTGGATGACCCCATTTGTGACCTTGATGACCGCACAGGCGAAATTGATGACCCCTTAGGTGACCTTGATGAACCCACAGGTAGCCTTGATGAGCCCATGAAGGATGACGTTGGTGACCCCACAAATGACCTTGAGGACTGTAAGAGCCACCTTCGGCCACCACCTGCCTGCCCCTGGGTCATCCGCTCGTCGCCATCCATAGAAACTCTGTCTGCGTCTCTAGCGTCCGGTTTTGTCCCTCTGCCTGAGGCAGAGGCCATCAGCAGTGGCAAGTCGATTAACGGCCCCACGAGCATCTTCTCAGGGAGTGACCCTAGGGGATATGGTGGATCTCTTGTGAAAAGCACTGTCTTCTCCGTGGAGACGTTGCCGACCACGGTGGTGCTTACCTCTCGTAGGGCATGCCCAGCAGCACTTTCCCTTGGAGGCCCGCAGGGACTCCGTAACCAGCAGAGCGCACCGCTGTCCATGCTGGCAATAGAGAGGTGTTGCCCCCAGTCATACCGTGCTTTTCGGCTGCAGGACCGGCGGCAGCACCCCAGCTCGTGCCCTAATCTACGTTTACGGGCTCCCTCGCCTGCCGAGAAGCTTTTGGGCAGTAGGGTTGTGTGCGGGATGGTCTCGGGCTCTAAGGAAGCCCCACGCCTCCTAGAGTCAACGGAGAGGGCAGGGAATCTCTGGTCCCACGGCTGCTCCCAAGGCACCTCCTGTTTTCCTGAGCGCTCCCCCCATAGCCTCGTGCCCCCAAAGAAGGGGAAGCCCATGCGGTTTGCTGAGGAGCCGCTGCACTGCTCGTCTCCTCCTGAGGCTGTATCTACCCCAGATTGGTCCTCCCCTGTTGCATCACCAGGCAACACGGCCTTCTCCCGCTGCTTACCCTCGGGCCGCCAGGGCTCCCAAATGGAGACAAGTGGCGGTGGTTGGGGGCGGAGTCTTCATGGGGATACGATGCACAAGGGAACCTTTGTGGGTGCGCATGGTGGAGAGATACTCGACGTCGCTGGTGACCTCGATATGCCTTCAAATTGCAGGCGCTTGCCATTTGTTGCTCAGCAAAGCGCAGCAATGCCGCTGACAAAGGAAATAGCCCCAGTAGAGGATGGCAGCGTGGGAAAGACAAAGGCAGAGGGACTAGAGGGCCCATGGGTCCCCTCAGATAAACTGAGAGTACCCGACGGGGTGGACTGGCGAAGCAGTGAGATAGCTTCCGCTGTCAACACCTGCATATCTCAACTGCATAGCTTGCATAGCAGCCAGTGCCCCCCGTTTACCCAAGAGCTTCTCCTGAATGCTGTGCAGGCGGTGCCCGGAGAATGCTTGGTGGAGGCGCGGAAAGCAGCGGCCTTCCTAGCAGCGCTTGCGACTTCGCGCAAGGACGGCAAATGTCTTTCCTCCTCCAAAACGAGGAAGGGATCCCAGAGAGTCTCTGCGGAGGACACCGAGGTTGAGCTGTTTTCTCAGCCCTTCCAACTTTTTGCCTTGGCAGGCCTCGATATGGAACACGCCATCCCCGATGGCCCCAGTCACGTTCTCAATGCAGCAGCAGAAGCGCAGAAGGACCTCGCGTTGTTACATCAGAGGGAAATGGATGACTTAGAAGCCTCCGCAGCTCGGCTTGAAGGGGACACTTCCGGTGTGTTAGCCCTTTATGCAGATGCTCTTCAGCGCGTGTGTCACAGCGCTTTGCAGCGCTCACTCAAGGCTTCAAGGGCTGTAGCGTCGCTGCAACTTGCAGACGAGGAGAGGGTGCATCTTCTGCTTAGCTTCCAGTCCGAACTGACGCGGCTTTGCACAGAGACGAAAACCTTTCAACTCCACTGCTTAACCGATAATAAACGCGCAAACGGGAGTGCATGTGAACGGCCACCGAAACAGTCGACTGTCTCGCTGACTGTGAAGCCAGTATCTCTAGAAATGTCGAGGGCTGCGGCCCCTTCTACAAACATTGGAGGTCCGAGTGGGCTAAATTCAGCAGAAGGGGACATCTGCCTGCCATCTGTCCCAGAACTTTTGCTGCTGCATGACGCGGGTGGCGTTAGAAAGCGCTTTGCATCGCTATGCCCAATGCGGGAAGCCGCCCGTGAAGAATCTTGGGCTGAGTGCAACTCCTTGCGACTCGCTCCTCACGTTTTTGAAAAGCAAAGGCAGTCGATAGCTGCTGCACAGCAGTCGCGTACTTTCCCATTCCAAGTTAAACTGACTGGAGTAGGTTAGATCTATTTGATCGCGGCTTCGAAGGCAGGGATTGTCTGCATGAAAGGCGTTTAGAGGAAGGCACGATACTCAAGCCGAGAAATGTGTGTGTACGTATTTTGTCTTAATGCAGAGTGCGCTGGAGAACTTTGTTTCCAATCAGCAAATTGTTTCGTCTTTTCTGAACAAGTTTGCATCTTGGCAATTCGACGCGACCCTGAACTTCAAGTCCGAAGAGTCTTTTCTCAGGCGGCTGCAAAAAGAATTTGCTGATGTAACTTCAAGTAAGCTGACATACAGATTTTTACTATACCGTGAAATATGCTTGCAGTGCAAACGCTTCACTGCATGAGCAAACGCTTGCAAACTCTAGCATCATAGGGTGTCCGCCTGCATCTGCCAGCAGGCGGTATTCAAGTTCCGCTTAGTAAATTTGTTCTGCAACGGCGAGAGGCAGCGTTCCGGAGCCTTCCGCGCAAAATGGTATGTCGTCTAATTGCAACCAGTAGTAAATGAATGTTTATAGGGGGTCCTGCGCGCAGCGCAGCAAACCGTGCTGTGCCGTACTTCGCGCCTGCGCCATAAACAACGGCCGCGTCTGTTCATGTCTTCAGGCATCCGCTGAACACATGCGGGAGTTGTTGCAACCAGTGGCGAAATATTTTTCGGAAAGTCTTCCATCTCCAGAGGTTTTGCTCCGGCAGCAGGTATGCCGTTCCTAGGGTTTATGGAGAGCGCTAGCGGAGCCAGTGAGACCAACGCTTGTTGCACGAATTTCTCCTCATGTTCTGGGGCATGGAAAACACCTCGCGGAGTGCCCTGTGTTCTGTCCAGGTTAACACGTCTACAGAACTATTGTTGGGAGCCCCGCCAGCCCCGCTTGACGTTTCAAAACCCCGCATGCCAGACCACGTAGCTATCTGGTTGGAAGCCCTCATGTCATGTCTATCATCTAGAGCCGGTGTTCCAGTGTGCTTCCATCGTTTGCTCCCGCGGGGAACCCCCTGGGCCGGATCACCTATGAATCGCCAAGGTCAGCCCACACGAGCAGTGCCACAGGTGGGCAATAAGGATGTTTGGAATGAAAACATTCAACATGTTGAAACTGAACTGGGGCTCAAGCTGGAACAACTGAGGAAGGAATGTTTGAATTCTCTTTCAGAAGCGGCGCAAACACTCGAAAGCGTCATGCAAGTGAAGGTGGTGCGCCTTCCAACGGCCAGCTAGTGACCCGCCAAGTTGACAGAACGTAGAGCTTTGCGCTGAACTCTATGTATCCATATGCGCAGTTAATCTGCATACTGGCGGTGGTTTGAACATCCTGCAATAATTTTTTCGCATCGAGGCTCATCGCAGCCTTGAACGGTTCGTTCTTTGCTTCTGGAAGCAGGTTATTTCAAGTTGTGAAATTCGTTTTGCCTGTTTTGCATGTTTTAGATCCCCTAGTTACTTGATATAGAAATTGATATTCTGTGGAGCAGCCGTTTTGTTCAATGTAGAATTCAGGCACTACAGTCAAGCCGTAGCATGCCTAATGATCTTCTGGACAAAACTTTTGCATTAGACAAGGTTTAGTGTTTTATTGTTTAGGATTTAGGGCTTTAAACCCTAATCTCTTGCTCCCTCATCCCCTCTTGCTGGCCGCAGGTAGGTTCGGGCCGCACCCCGAAACCCCAAAGATCCTGCATTATGTCCGGCGCAAAGATAAACAGAATGAACGCTTTCGCGCAGGCGTTTCCCAAGCCCAGTCAGAAAGGACACGGATATACGCAGGACAGTAAACATCCTTGAGTTCAGGATTGCTCCATATCCCGACTCTATTAGATATTAGATCTCTCCAGCCTCCACAGCTGCACGTAGTCGCATTCCACAGGCAGGTGAACCACGCTCGGCGGGCCAACGTTTGACAGCAGTAGTTCGTTTGCGGTAAACTATCCCAGCTACTGTGCGGTGAGTGTGCTATCCCACCCACCTGCGTGCTATCCCACCCGCCTGCGAGTTATCCCGGCTTGTAACTGATGAAAGAAAGACGAAGTGAAGGGAGGGAGGTGAGGGGAGAAGAACTCGTTGGTCCCCACAAGGCCCAGAGAAACCAATTATTCACCAGAGTATTTCTTGAAAAATAGAACGCGGAAATTTATATAAACTCGAACAAGAAAAACTGATTCCACTGGTACAAAATATATTCTCTTCCAGAGAAGAAGACACTTGAGGGCTTGAACTCCCGTGCTGTTTATGCGGCTGTCCCTGACTATGTACCATGTAGCTTTGTCGCTGGTTTGTGCCTGCTTGGTCACAGCACCAGAAGCCGGAGCCTCTATGGATGCTGGCGGGTTTTGCATTAAGTTTACTTTGTCAACTCGCACATGGATCATTCGTGGGCACGACA